>VZTO01021269.1:0-10822 GCA_013400615.1 Syrrhaptes paradoxus
CAACCTCGCAAACAAAAATGAGAACAGAACGTGTCACTTGCCTGGTGATTATCCAAAGCAGGCTCAACCCTGTGCCAGCAGCAAGATCAGGGCTAAGAAGGAATTTAAGCGGCAGTAAAATATTCACCGTGGGGTGCAGGGCAGCAGGTAGTTATTAGCTTTGAAGATGATCTCTTGCAATAAAGAGGGGATCTGCCTTGATAGCTCTTCCTGGCAGGAAAGAAAAGGTACTGCTTGGGCCATCCTAGCTGTAAATCTGTCCACCTGGGTACAGAAGGAAGAGATGCTGGAGAGGATTTAGAGCAATTCTTACCGCAGAACATTGTGCTGAGTGTTTCAAGCAGTCTTTGTAAGCAGCATCGTAGTGTTGATGAGCAAACCTTGCTGTATGTATTGCCCTTTCCACAAGATGAAAAGCAGCGAGCGTTTATGGAAGTGGAAAGCAGGCGGTATTTTTTCCCCTTGGAGGTGACTGATGCTGTGCAGGTTCACAGGGTGACGTGTGGTCTGTCCCCGCTGGGGACAGGGCTGCTGCTTGTGCCAGGGAATTGGTGGAGCCTCCTGCCACGCTGGTGCTGCCAGACCTGAAGGTGCAAAGGCTGTGCTGGAAAGGAGGGTCATGCTGGGAGCACTGGGAGCTGGTGGAGGTCAGTGGATGTGGCTGGGGTCCATGTGTGTGCTGGGAGGCAGCTGGGACACGCTGACTGCAGCTGCCGGCAGCTCCTGCCCGTGCTGGAAAGGTTTTGGTGACCATCTGGCTTTGCACAGGATCTGATCTGGGTGCTGGAAATACCTTCTAACCCTGTGTTAAGAGGTTGATGCTGGGCTAACAGTGCTGTGCTGTCAACATGGTGCGTTTGGCTTGGGTTATGAGATATTCCCATCCCTCCCAGCAACCAGACCATGCAAAACCAGTGTTTTAGCAAGAATCTGCATCCCTGGTGCAGGATGCTGTGAGGGCAGGGATGGCACCGCTGCCATCACCAGCACCCAGCGATGCTGGAAGGCATCCCCCACGGAGCCAGCAGCCCTGGCCTGGGTTGTGCATGGCAAAGCTGCTGAGCACCAGCTCCCGCAAAGCAAAGAGCCTGCAACGTATAGACCGAGCTGCCTTTGTGCTGAGCAAAGGGGAGGTCGCTCCTGCTAACAAAGCCGCTCACGGATGCGTCATGTGTGCGAGGAGCCCGCGTTCTCCTAATGAGCCGTCTGCTCAGAATCCTTTTCCTAGGATTAGCGCTGACCCAGTCTGGCCAAACAGCGATGTCGGTGTTTAGCTCTGACTTGGTTTGGTCCAGCTGGAATACCTGGGAGGGGAGCAGGGGGTGGCAAATGCTCCCTCCCCTTCATCTGGCTGGTGCAGGGATGCTCCTGGGGGAAATCACTTCTTCCCTGACCCATGGAAGCTGTGCACTTTGCTCCAAGAAATCTTCATCAGCTGCATAAAAGGAAAGTCTCAAACCCAGTGTGTGTTTGTGGGGTCTGAGGAGGGTTTTCAGCACTGGGTCTGACCGGGGCGCAGGCACAGCCGCTCTCTTCGGCTCCGCCAGCGGCTTATGAAACTATTGGCAGTTTAGTGTAATGAGAGAATTATGCAAACACGAAGCAAAATTGGCATTTGAGTACTTCGTAGAAAGCACTTATTTTGCCAGTTCATAGAGAGAAAGATCTTAGAGGAAACAGAGAAGAATAAAACAAATCAAAATCATTAAAGCAAATATTCCACTGCATTGCAAATGAGGCTGCAGCCTGGACCGAAGCGCTTTTAATTGGATTCTGCGGTCCCAGGACGTGCTCTGCGAGGAGCAGCTGGGGAACTTCTTTCCTTTTGTGAACTTTGCCAGAATGCCAATGCGAAGGAAAGAGGGAGGAGGTGGAGGTGAGGAAGAAGAGGAGGGCAAAGCACCTGGGAGCAGGGAGCGATCCTGGTGGAGTGGCACTTTCTAGCGATTTCTCCTGGCTGAGATGCTGCTGTGGGTTGGGGAGAGTCTGTTCCTGCTGATGGCATCTCCCTGCTCTGCTCCAGCGTTTCCCTGGGCTCCCAGGACAATTCCTGGCTCCTTTCTCAGCACGGTTTGCCATCCTCTGGGGAGGAGATGCTGCACACCATTCGTGTACCTTTTGCTGATTGTAAATTGGATCATTTTGGAGCTGCTGAGCGATCCTGCTTTGCCTGCACGGGCTGGGCTGGTGGCTAGGGGAGGGATGCTGAGCCGCTGGGGAGAGGAGCAGGCTTTGCAGGCTGCCTTCTATGCATTTGATGGGTCTTTTGTAGTAGCGGCTGCGTTTCTACCAGCTACCTGATGGCAAGAGCAGCTTCTGTGATTTTTTTTGAAATCCTCCAGCCCTGCTAATGGGCACATCAGGAAGAGGTGAGGATTGTCCAAGCCATCAGATATATTTTTTTTCAGGAGCTGCTCAGTGCGAACACAGATTCTTGATTATCGTGGGTGGTTTTGCTTCAGACAGCCTGTGATGTCTCGGTTGCTGTGACTTCTTCACAAATTTCTTTCCTCTTGGGAAAGAAATAGAGCTGAACCAGCCCTGCTCATCAGCCCGGGGTGATGCTGCTGTGGGAGTGGAGAGGCTGAGCTGAAGCTGTGGGCTCACCACGTGCTCGGGCCGGTTACTCCCCGAGTGCCTGGATGAAAAAATAATTTCCTCTGGTCCTTCTCCAGCCATATGCTTTTAATCCTGAATTCCAGAGCTCCTGAGCTGCCAGATCAGACTTTTTTTTTTTTTTTTTTACAGCTTGCACTAATTCAGCCTGGAGTACCATTTCTTTGGCTCCTTTGGGTTATTTACAGCTTCATGCTGACCCAGACATCAGCCCTGCTCCCGCACCAGCCCTGCCAACATCTCCCTCCTCCCTTGGGGGTGAAGGTGGGAAGTGACAAAAAGTCTCCGGGTATTTCTGTCCCACCTCTGTCAACACAATCCTGACTCCTTTACAGCTTTTTATCCCTCAATGAATGTAGCTGGGCTGGTTATTTAGATATAATATAACCTGGTTGGTTGCTGCATGCACAGGGATGCAATGGGAAACGGTAAGAGAAGTAATAGAGAGAAAATAATAGAAAAATCTGCTCTTGGCAGGCTGACCCCGATGTGGGACCAGGATGAATGGTGGCAGGGAGCTGGGCTGGGACTGAGCCACTGGGACCTGCTGAAGAATTGTCCCTTCACTGAGTAAACAGCAGCTGCTGGTGACCCACGAGGTCCCTGAGCCAGACCCTGCGAGCCCCTGACTCCTGGGGGATGCTTTTCTGAGCCTCTAACGAGATGTCTGGGTGCTATTTCTGGAGATTCCGGGGAGCGCTCGGAGCCTGGTTTTGTCTCTTGGCTTGATGGAGGGGGGCCGAGGGGAGATGGAGTCACGCATGGCTGTGGGCTCACGCTTATCAGCCTCAGCCCAGTGTATAAAATTCACCTTGATGCAAACAAGGCCGTAGAAATGCAAATGAGCCCTGTCCTGCCTCCTTATCCTGCCTCCCAACCTCCCTGCGCTGCTGCTATCGGCGGGAGCAGCATCGCCCCGGGTCGCGGGGGGTGCGCGGGGTGCAGAGGAGGCTCCGCGGCTTTTTTTTGGGGAGGATCCTAGGTTCTGGCCAGGATTTTATTTTGCAATGGGGTTGGGGTGGCTGTGAAGTCAGGGATTGTGTCACTGTGTGCGGGGGGAAGCCTCTGCTCGTGTCTCTGGCGGTGCATCTCCTCGGGAGGGGAGTTCGGACCCGGTTCGGTGCCCGTGCTTGGTTCCCGTGTGTTCTCCTCACGGCATTTTGTTTGCTGAAAATAATGTTAAAAAGGAGGAAAATACCCCCCCGAGCTCTCTGCTGTCCAAATGAGATCTGTGCGTTTTGCCCCTGGATTTTAGGGATGGCCGGTCCCTAACTTTCCCTCCCAGACCCCCCCCCAGAACCCCACATTCCCATTTTTGGGGAACCTTTGGAGCCTGCCTGGTGCAAGCTGCCTTGGCACTGCCCTGTTTTGCTGCTGTTCATAACCGAAGCAATGCAGAGCTGCCATGCAATTGCTGAGTCCTATGGAAATTCTGCTTTTTTCTTCCCCAAAATAGCAGAAGACAGTGTTTAGCAATAATAATGCCTTCTGCAATGGGAGTGACTGACAACAGCATCTCCCGGCGAGAGGTACGAGCGCCGTATTTCAGACAGAAGGAGACGTTTCTATTCCTTCCAGAACTGCAACCTGTATTTTGCAAGTTAAATTGCTCTGATGTGATTGAAATCCACCCGGCGACGAGCTTGTTATTTAGTGGCGGCTTGCTTCAAATTACACACCCAAGCCTTTTGATATTTCTAAATAACCTGCAGATTAGAAATTAATACTTAAGAAAGGCAAACACTCAGCGTGCTGACAGCCTGTGAGTTCGCTGCCACCCCCTTCGATAATTAAGAACTTTGCAGAATAGCGGGAAAGGGGAGCACAGGAAAGCCGATGCATTGCCCTTCCTGATGGTTCAAGGCTCTGGGGACCCAGAGGAGCATGCACGGAGGAAAAATGACTTTTTTGGATCATCTAGCCATGGTGATTTTTGTAGCGTGGGTGGTGGGCGAGCGCGGGGCTGGCAGCGGGCGCGGAGGCGGCGGAGAGCCTTCCTCCATCTGCGCTGGATGGGAGCCCGGGGGGGGCTCTTCCCAGATTTTGCCGGCAATGTGTCTCCCCAAACTCGCCAAGGCGACAGAAGGGAAAATTAATCACGAGGAAGGATTGCTGGAGCCGTGCTGGAAAGCAGGCACAAGCGACTCGCTGTGTACGGGGTTCATCAGCACAATTTCCTAAACTGCATTTTAACCCTTTCCGTGACTTTTTTCTCTTTATTGCCATTTGGGGTTGATCTAGCCCCAGGCGAGGATTGCAGCCCATCCTGGTGTCCCCACCTCTGCCCAGCAGGATCCTGCCTGGAAGCAGCTGCAGGTCCGTAATTCCCATCTTCTCTCTCTAGTTGTGGGTTTTTGGTGCAGCCAGCCCTCCTGTGGACATTGCCTCTGCCAGGCTGCTGTGATGGGGTTGCAAAAGGATTTTTTGTCCTTGTACCTCGCTCCTGTTCCTTTGCTTCCAGGCAGTCATGTCCTCACAGCTGATGCAGAGGGGGAAATCCCGGCTGATGGGTATCAATCAACCATCCTCACTCCACATCCTTTTCCAAGAGTTGCCAGGACACAGCAGCCCAAATGGCCAGTGGGGTTTTGGGCAGAGAGGAGATAATTTCCTCCCTCATTGTTCCTGGTTAGAAAATTGCACGTGGGGGTGTTGCCAGCTTGCAGCTCCCCAAGGCTGGGGGGCATCTCCCCGCACCCCACCGTGGCTGTGGTTGAGGCTGGGTGCAGCCAGGTTTGCTCCTGTCCGGCTTTAGCACCTTCCCAGGCTGCTCCTCGCAGGGACAGTTCAAATATAACTTTCGGTGGTGAGTGCCAGGAGGAAATGGAAATGTTTTTCCTCTTTTCTAATCAAAGTTGAGGGTTTTTCACCTGTGATCTGGAGTTTTGAGAAACTCGGTGCTCAGCAGATCCCTGGGAGCGCTCAGTGCAGCGATCCACCTTGCCGGTGCTGCCGAAGCCTCGTGAGTTCACAGAAAACAGGCCAGGAAGGGATCCCACCCTCCTTTAATTTCCTTTATTGAACTTATTTATTGCACAGGAATTTCACTCTTGTTTTCTGTGTCATCACTTTGTGACTTGCTGCTCCAGAGTTTGGTGACTCGGAGCCATCGATGGATAAATGATTGGAGGTCACAAGTCTGCTCATTGCAGTGCAATAAAAAAGTCCAGTTGGACTTGACCGGTGTGTTGATTTCTTGGCAGCAACTGCACAAGGAGAGACCTGCAAGAGCAATGTCCGTGCTGCCGGAGAGGAGCTACAGGTACATGTGGGGCTGGAGGTGATGAACCAAAGGATGCAGGCAGGGGACATGCTGGGCTTTCCACAGGGATGTGTCTGCCCTGGTGGGCTCAGTCACTGCTGTTAAAATGAGATTTAGCATTTCTCTCCCCTCCTGTAGTTTTATTGGAGATGTACAAGATAAATCTGGAACAGTTGGCAGCTCTCTCGGGGGGACCTGCCATTGAGAAAACCCGGTTTGGAACGAGATGACAGCTGCCTGTCTCCGGGTTTTGTACAGCTGCTCATCAACTTAATGGCACTAAATGAACTCCCAAGTGGTCTTAACGGTGTCTTTGGGATGTTCCTGTTCTTGGGAGCTGCTTGGGTAGCTGAGTTTATCTCTTCTTTTCTTTCTTCTTGGTTTTCAGACTTTTAAACCAGCCTCCGCTTGCCCCGCAGCTCCCAGGCTGATGGGTTGCAAGTGCCATACGGTCCCTGAGCTTTGCCGTGCCCTTGTTCTGGCGTAAAGGGAGAAAAAATACATCTAACTAGCAAATGCACCCACCGTAGCTGTATATAAAAACCTCACTATATATAAGCCCTGCCCTAGTTTAAACTTCTAGGATTTTCCCTGCAGCCCCCATCCCATTTGGGCTCGAGCTGCATCTCATGGCAGCATCCCTCCGGAACCAGGCTGGTTCCACCTGCGGGAAGCAGGCAAAACCCTGTGGGGCAGGACCCTGCAGGTTGGGGGGTTTTTTTCTGGGGGGGTGGTTTCTGTGGGCTGCCCGGTGTGCTGGGCATCATGTCGGGGTGCGGGGCTGGGGGGGCAGCGGCTCTCAGCGTGCCGGGAGGAGCAGACGGCAGCTGGAGCGCTGCGCGAAAACCCGGCTCGGGCGGGTTGACTCACGCCTGATAGTGTGACTTGCCATGTGTTCTAATCACCCAGAAATGCTTTGCCTGCGGTATCATTTTCTTTAAATATATCATTAGAGAAAATGACAGCCCAAATTGTGGGAGGATGCTAATGGCTCCGGAGTGGCAGACGGATTGCAGAAAATAGTTCCTCGCAAACACATCCCAGGTGGGAACCCGGAGAATAGGAAAGGAGACGGGCTGGGCACATGGTGCAAGGATGGGGCACAGCTGCTAACCCAGCACCGGGACAGCCCTTCTCCTTCCCAGATCTAGGTGAGATCTGAGGAAGAAATGTTTCCCTGTGCGGGGGATGAGGCAGTGCCCAGGCTGCCCAGAGAAGCTGTGGATGCCCCATCCCTGGAGGGGTTCAAGGCCAGGCTGGATGAGGCTTTGGGCAACCTGGGCTGGTGGGAGGTGTCCCTGCCCATGGCAGGGGGTGGCACTGGGTGGGCTTTAAGGTCCCTTCCCACCCAAAACATCCTGGGATTCTGGGATTCCCACAGCCTTGGCAAACCCTTCCCTGCCTCTGCGCTGCTTTTCTGGGGTAGGTTGGAGGCAGCAGGGTGAGGAGGAGGATGGCCTGATGGGGCTGTTCAGGCTCACTGGAAAGAAGAAGAATGGATTTAAGCAGCAGGTCATGGAGCAGTGCCTTGGCCAGCACAGTCAGGGCTGGGTTGCATCCTGCTCCATCCTGCTGCAGGGCTCTGAGCTGCTGCCTGGTAATGGGGTTTGTGGTCCTGTCCCCCTTCTACCCTTAACAGGAGGGTCTGGAGAGGAAAACCTCTCCTCTTCCTCCTCCCTCAGCAAGGCCTCAAGGTCCCCACGCTGCTGTGATGGAGCTCCTGGTGCGCAGCGTAGCCTCAGGACCCTTCCCACCCCTCCGTCGCTCTGCTGCCTCCCTCTTTAATTGCATGAAGAATACCCAGGAACAAAGTGTATTTTGAACTTTGAGCTCTCTCAGTTTGTTGTTTTTATCACTCCTCTGTCCTCAGAATCTGAGATTTCTGCTGCGTCTCTGTACAAAACAATAAAAAAGAATGACCTTTAATTTCCACACCGTTCCCGGGGATGCTGCACAAACACCACGGATCCTGGGGGATAAAGGTCTTCTGCCTTGTACTTCAAAGATACCATGCTTAAACCCTCTTGGACTTTAATTTCAATTGAAATTCTTCCTCTCCAAGAGCAATTAGCAATGAGGGTTGCTTTCACATCGGGACAATTAATTACCCCAGCCCACGTGTGACTCAGATCAAGCGCTGAGAGCCACGTGGACCCTGCGATGCCCTTTGCATCCGGGCTGCACACTCAGCTTTCCCCCCTTGCAGCATCTCCCCCTTTCCTCTGCGTTCATAGCAATCATTCCCATCTCTTCCCCTCAAAAAAGGGGCTATTCATGCTCACTGCTTTTAATTTCCCTTTTCGTGCCCAGCTCTCCACTCCCTGCTCATCTTCCCTCCCCTTCGTGGTGCACAGGGGGGCTTCGGTACCTGTGCTGCAGCGGATGCCTGCAAGGATGCTCCCTCCAAGCCTGCAGCCCCATGAGGGTCCGCGATGCTCCTGCCACCAGCCCCGTGGTCCTGCTGCTGGTCACCTCCAGCAGCCCAGGAGCCACCTGCCACCTTTGAGACCCCCCTGGTGCCATGCAGAGCTGCTGGCGAGGCTGCTGGCCTCCCTCCGGCCGGCTGGATTGCCTAAGGACTGAAATTACTCTTTATTTTCCCTTTTCTGCTGCTAAAGAGCCAGCGGGAAGCCCTGCCAGTGGTTTGCCGTGAGGTGACCGGGGTGGGATGGGGACGGGTGACACCAGCCCATTGCCTGCCGTCAGCACAGACTTAATGAGCTGTGGGGTGGGAAGGGTGGTGGTGGGATCTGGGATCCCACTGATCTCCAGCACCTCTTCCACTCTTATTTCCCCTTGCATATAATTAAAACACAGGAAAATTGCTGGGAAATCCCAAGGTTTCCCTTCAGGGAGGTGGGAATCACCACCCTGCTGCTGGTCCCCAGGGACACGGGGATGCGCTGGTGGGGTCTGGTGGTGGGACCAAGAGAAAACACGGTGCTGAGCGAGGAGATGGAGGTGATGGTGGGGAGGTGGTGGCTGTGTGTGGCACAGCTCGCAGCCACCCGAACTGAGCATCCTGGCCTCTTCCAGCCATCCCTTTGACCGCTTAAAGTGGGAAACTGCAGAATATCTCACTGCTGAGAGCTGGGAGGGATGGAGGGTGATATTTAAGAGGTTTAATTTTAGTTTCTCTAAATATTTCTTTGCATATTCACAATTCTGAGAATGTGACATCACTTCTGGCACTGGGCTGGGACAAAGGGCAGATTTATGCCTCCATCGAGAGGGATGTGGCCTTGCCTTCCCCAGACGTGTCTGGTTCTTGGGCAGGAATATTAATAACCCCCAGCCAGCCTGCACCACCTCCTTGTCTTTGATGATGCTGCGGGGGTTTGCAGCTCTCCGGCGGAGGGGAGGACCCGCCGTGCCGCTTTCAGCGCGGCAGATGGAGAGAAAAGGGGTTTATTTACTACGAGTGAGCTGGGAACATCCCCAAACTCTCCCCTCTGCCAGCAGCGGCAGTTGGGAAAGGGAAAGCACTTTAAAACGATGGGATTTGTTGACTGTCATTAATGTTTTATCTCCTCCGTGGCTGCTGCGTGGAAATGTTGTTTCTAGCTCGCGGTGCTCCCAGGCAGGGAGTTTCTGATGGGATAAAGCATAAAATCATGGAATGGTTGGGGCTTGAAAGGACCTTAAAGGTCCTGTTCCTGGAGGGACACTGGGGACATTTTCTCAGCTTTTGGTTGTTTCTTCCTTTGAACTTGGCTTAATGAAATCAATTTAAGAAAGGTTTTTCTCCTGAAGCCAGTATTTATTTAAGTGAAATGGCACCAAGTCCTCCTGGTTCATATGGGAGGGATGGATTCATCACAAGGAAAGTGTTGTGTCGAGGGCTGACAAACAGCCTGTAATGTGAACAACTTCACACATCTGAGGAAGACCTGACCCTGTTTTTTTTTAATTTATTTTAACATGGATCTGTGAATTAAATAACATTTCTGTAAAGTTAAAAAATAAATGAAAAACCCGAGAAGAATCTCGCGTTCCCGTTCAGACAGTAAGGAAGTTGCTGGGTGTTTCCTGAACAAAAATTTGAAAGACCTGAAAGTGGCTGTTAAGGAAAAAAGGGTCAGCTGTGCGGAACCGGCTGGCAAATGGATGGGGAGGAAGGCTTGGTCAGTCCCACCTGCACCTGGAAATAATGATAATAAATGTGAGGTGCTGGGAAGAAGATGGGTTAGGTGGCTTGAGGAACTTTTCTGTCCCTAGGGACTCTGCTCACTGTGTGGGTACGATGTGGCTCTGGTGGGAGAAACGTGAGTATGGAAAATGTACCTTTGCCTGAGCTATTTTTAAGTGCGTTGGCTTATGACTCTATTTCTACCTTAATTTTCCTTTGGCAATTCTTCATGCTTGGCGTTCGATGTAGCAGGCGTGAGATGCTCTTTGATGCAATTACAGCGAGGGAGCAGGAGCGGGCTGGAATACCTGATTGAGATTCCAAACCTACTGTGAGGCAGATGAAAGCCGTCGCTTGGATAGCTGCCAGCTCCCGGGTTTCATCTCTGCTATCAGTGCAGGATCTCAGATTTGCTCCTTGGCTGGGTGATATCGCCACATTTCTAGCTCAAGGCTACCTTGGGGGATTTTTTGGGGTTTTTTTAAGTCTTTCTGCTGCTTAACTGCAGTTGAAACCATCAAGTGCTGCCTCTAAGCGAGGGAGAGCTGCGTTGGTGAGATGGATGTTCTTCTGCTGTTGGGCAAGTGTCAATCGAAGCCACACAGAGGTCACTCCATCAGCTACCCGGGGGCAGGAGAAAGCCAGATGGGGTATGAGGGTGGCTGGTTCTGTTCTGAAGCCGAAAGAAAAATCTTCAACGGATGATGTCTGGTGGACAATTACCTCCATGTCCAGTGCTCATCCTGGAGGAAATAGCTTTTAACTGAAATACAATATGCAGCTAAACTACTTATGGACTGATTATAGGCTTCTTC
>VZTO01021270.1:0-49027 GCA_013400615.1 Syrrhaptes paradoxus
TCGCGCCGCCGCCCTCCCGCCTTTCCCCCTCCCGCTCCCCGGGGCGGCGCGCGCCGCGGGCGGTGCAGGCGCGTGCATGCGGGCGGCTCCGCAGCCGTGCGGGGCTGCAGCGGGGGTTGGGGGGTCCCCGGTCCGTTCCCCCGAAAGTTCGGGCTCCCCGCAGGGATCTGAGCGGGGCGGGGAAGGGGCGTTTGTAGCCGGCGGCGGTGGCCGGGGGGGTGTGTCGGGACCGCGTGCCCGGCCGCGGAGGCCGGTTGCCTGCAAACACCGGTGCTCTGGGTGTTTGCAGGGAGGGGCGTGGGAGGGGGGTGCCGGAGCCTGGGGGTGTGCGGGGGGATGCTGCGGAGCTGGGCGCTGGCAGCAGGAGGGATCGTGCTCGCTGAAGTTCCCAGATGAGTTCCAGATGAAAAGAATCTGATTTGCATTAGAGAAAACTTTAATTTCGTATTGTTGCCACCAGTGATTTATCCACGCTGTGAAAGCAGACGGGCAACTCCTCACGCTTTGCTCGGCACCCTCTCTTCCCCTCCCGAAAAGGAGATGCTTAAAATGCCAGTAAGCGCTGGAAGAGCAAATGCTCCTGAATCTGCTGCCACCAGCAAAAAAAGAATGATAGCGGTGGTGGGATATCGCAGGCGTACTTTGAAGACAAATCCTTGCAGCGTGAGCTGGAGGTTGTGCTGTTCCTGAGCTGCAATGGAGATTGTTCCCTCTGCAGCACCAGCCCTGATTGCCGAGTACTGGCACAGCCGTTCATCAGGTTTTGTTACAGAAAGCGAGTCTGGTGAGACTGATACAAGGCTGGCTTTCAGTCGGGTGAAAGTCTCGGGCAGAGAAGGGAGTGATTTGATGCTCAAACCATTTAGGAGGGAAATATGAGGCTGAAATACTTGAATTCCTAGATGAAATGAATCTAGTAGGGTTGAAAGCTTTGGAAGCGCCTGTTATTTTTTTGTGTTCGTTATGATCTTGTATTCTGTGCCTTAATAAATCTGAAAGAAAGGCCTGGGGCTGTTCCTTCCACCTTTTGTACAAGCCGTTGTATTTACTGTGCAGTAAGCACTACTTAGAAGTATTGTGGGGAATGTGTTATGAAGACCCCACGGCACCTAAAAGCTGTTCTGCTTTATTTCTGTTCGGAATGAAGCAGAGTGGGGAAAAAGCTTTGTAAGAAGTGATAAAAGGCTGTAGCTTGGGTCCTTGCTCTTGCACATCAGCAGGTCTGAAGGCCTAACATCCTGCTGCGTTGCTAACCAGATGCAGAGCATGGCTTGTCATCCTGGTTTCTGGTGACCTAGGCTAGTTCTGTCTGCTGAGAATCTTTTTGACAGCTAATGAGAATATTTTGTTTTTCTTCCAGGTTTTCGTTTCAGTGCTGCTCTCCTCTCCGGGGCGAGGGCTGCCTTTTGAAGCAGCACATTCATTCTCCCCTTCAAGCACCATAAGTCTCATTTGCCAGCTTCAGAACCATGGCAACAGAAGAAAAGAAGCCAGATGCAGAATCCACCAAAACACAATCTACTCCTTCCTCCTCGGCCAATCAGAGCAAGGTGTGTGCGGGGCTCTGGGCGATATCCGTGTCCATCCACACGGCAGCTACCTGCATGTTCAACAGGCAAACCAGAATCAGAGAATTGAATTCTCATGTAGATTAAGAACTTCTCCAGATTTCTGCTTCTCGAGCTGAAAGCGTGCTGAGGATTTTATGGGAAAAGCAAATGGAGTACAGCCTCTCTTGTTGTGCTAGGGGTTGTTTTTGGTTTAGTCGAAGTTCTTGCTAATGAAATCCTTGTCACTTTGGGCATTAAAAGGGCAAGTTGTTTGTATCCTTGGAATGCCCAGAGGTGACTGGAGAACTGGTGAAGCTGTGATCTTAGTTGCAAAGTGGGGAAGCAGTCGTTCAGATTCTTTGAAGCCTGCAGACGCTCAATGGAGATGTTATTGTGTAACCATGAAGTCTTTGCAAAGAGTGAGGGGAAAAAAATGGGATTTTAGGGATATGGAGGAATTGGCCTGTGATGTAATTCATGTTAAGAATAAAAACTGCAAATGCTTTAAAGCACTACGCAGATTGGTACCAGGAGTATTATTTTGAGCTACCAAGCACCTTTTGGTTGGACTTTTGGATTACTCTCACCTATTTCTTGTTGGCTTGAATGAAATTCATACTGAGGATGACTTGGTGTAGTGCATGCAACAGTAAGGCACTGCTGGCCCCAGACAGCAAGGGTGTTTGTTTTGTTGTTTTTTGAATTTGGAGAGAGGAAAACAAATGGGAACGCTGGAATCTCTGTTACGGTGAACAGGAACACAGTCCATTGCTGTGTACTGACCCAGTCTGATACACAACTTGTCACTAAGGTGCTAAATTTGGAATTTATTAAACTCATTCATACGTACTTCTCTTACAGCCTGCGCCAGTAAAACCAAACTATGCTCTAAAGTTCACGTTAGCGGGACATACGAAGGCAGTCTCGTCAGTAAAGTTTAGTCCTAATGGAGAGTGGCTAGCCAGCTCCTGTAAGTATTGCTTTCTTTTTATCTCATCTAAAACATGCAAATGGAGGCCTTGGAGAACTGCCTGTCTTTAGTGTTACTTTAGTGTTACCTTCTTCAGTGTTACCTCCTTCCTTGCAGATGGAGGAGGAACGTAGTGTCATGATTTTCCTTTGAAGGAGCAATACCAAAGCTCTCAGACTTGGAGATAATCTGCTTTAAGCTTTTTGGGTTCTGTTACTTTGAACACTGGATATTCTGTGCGCTGCCAAGTTGGAGAGCCCTCACCTGTTCAGCTTTCTGTACTGAGCACATGGGCAAAAGCAAACACAAGATTATTTTCCTGTGCAAAGGAAACCCTTGTGCTTTTCTGTATCACTAAAGACATCGCTTAAGCTTTTAAATGATTGTGTACAGCATCTGCAGGCAAAAGCTTGGGTCTGGGAAGTAAGGAGGGTCGCTTTGTACTGCTAGAGTGGACTGCAGAGTGTGGTGTGTGCTGTGTGTCTGTGATGTTTAATAAGTCAGAGCCTTTGATTACCCCAGTGAAATGTGCAGAAGGTTGTTACAAATAGTGTTTCACTGTTTGCTCTCTTAAGTAGTAGATCAAGTCCTCTTCCTGTCAGCTTTAGTATTTCCTAAAATTCTTTTGGTAGCCAACATTGCTTGACAGCTTTCCTTTGAAAATGTGTTTGTATGACCCTCAGTGATCAGAGAGGAACCGTGTATAAGGAAAGGGCATCTGGAAAGAACAACATTTTTTAATGTCATGGTGAGGGCCACTGGAACAAACATGGGAATCACTTGGGTCCTTGGCTTAACTGCAAGTTGCCTAATGAGACCAGTGCAGTGTGCCGTATATAGATTATTTTTGATGTTAAAGGGTCCTCATGAAAGTCCCCTCACTCCCCCACCCATGTTTTCCAACCTCTACTTCTGGCAAGTATCAGCCTTTTTCTCTGGCGTGTTTTGCACGTTAGCATGGATAATAAGTTTGGGTTTTTGCAGGCATTAATTCAGTCCAGCTTGTGGTGTAATTTTTGTTCTTGGGCAAAAGCATTTCAGCTGTCCTCATGGAACAGTACTACTTTTACCACTGGCAATCTAAAACAAAAGTAGAAATCCAAGTTGTCATCACAGAAACTAAAGCGGTTGGAGACTCGGTGCATTCCAGGCGGTTTATGTAATCTCAGCTGCTGCAGCCTGGCGTGTACAAAGCTGTTCTTTACCAATTGCATATTGCCTTCTACACTTGGGCCTGCGTGGGGAGGGAGAACTGCCCCGTGTTTGCAGAGACGTAATTTAACATATTTCTTTCCACCTGGAAGGGACAGCTGTATCTGTTAGTGCTGTTACTCTTAACTGCCCCATTCTTTTCCAGCTGCTGACAAACTCATTAAAATTTGGGGAGCATATGATGGCAAGTTTGAAAAAACAATATCGGGTCATAAACTGGTAAGTGTGAGGAGATGACTCTGCACTTGAATACGAATTTACTTGTAAATAATTTTGCTTTCTTCTGGAACTTTCCATTCTTGGTTAGTTAGACTTGTGTAGAAGACTTATTCTTCAGTCTCATCTTGTACTCCTGTGTTTATACAGCCCTGCACAACAGCCTGCGACTGGAATTGCTGAAGTAATACCAGCTCGGGCTGGAAATCTGGTTGAAGCACAGGCTGATAGTGGAGTACCTGCGTGCACGCTGCCTGAGCCATTTTCTGGAGTTTCTCCATTTCAGGAGCACCAGCCTCGGACACGGGGCAGTGCGTTCTTGGGTGAAACCCCCTGTAAACTGTTAACACCGTGTCCTGTTCCATTTTTTCCTTTTTCTCCGAATCAGAATGGCTTGCCTTTTAAGGAGACTGAATTTTTCTTGTGGGTTTGCCTACATAAACACAACACTTACTCATTCTGCAAATTTCTAAAGAAAACACGAACTCCAAACCCCTTTGGTTTTGTTTTCTAAAGTTTTTCTTACATGCTGAAGTTTCATAAGCAAAAATGAAGATTGACCAAAAGAAAAACTGGTAGAATCTTGTTGTTTTCCAGCCTTTAGGGACTCAGACCGTAAAGAGCAAGCCATTTGTCATGAGAGAAGCCACTTATTCAGATGAGTTTTGTAGCATGCTGTTTGTGAATTCCAAGAAAGGGTGTTGGTGGCCACAGTAAGAGCTATGTGAACAAGCCGTTGATGTTTTTGGAGTACATGGCTCAGCTTAAAATGAATAAGTGTCGAAGGGGCTCCTAACCCAGTCAGATCAGTGAATTCTCAACTCTCAATGCTGCACTTTCTTTCAAGCTTCAGTTCTGAGTATGATATGCAGTCTGTGTTTTCCATTTTCCTGTGGCAGTGAACAAACAGCTGAGAAGAGGATTGTTTTCCTTTGTTTTAGGGTATCTCTGATGTTGCTTGGTCATCAGATTCCAACCTTCTTGTCTCTGCCTCCGATGATAAAACCCTCAAAATATGGGATGTAAGCTCGGTAAGAGCAGAACCTCTTAATTTACCTTCTTTCTCCCCAGCACTGGAGTCTTAACTCATACTCCTGAGAGAGCCTTTCATGTGCTGTGATGAGACAAGGAGAGTTTTAAGGACTGGCTCCTCTTTGAGTACAACTCTTTTCTTTATTACTTATAATGAGCTGCTGGTTGGATGGGCTGTGAGGATGGGTGGGTTATGGTGTCTGCTTTTGGAAAGGGGGTGATTCTGGGTAACATGAGGAGTCTGGTTGTCTTCTGAGAATGCTTAAGGAGCTGCAGGCTTAATTTCTGAAAGCAGCCTCTCAGATAAAACCTATTTGTAACTTATAGCTTCACTTGTCTTTGCTTCTCTCCCCTTTCCTTTTCTGCGATTACAATGAGAACTGGATACTTTGGTTGAATTTTCGTTAGGTATGTTAAACAGCTTGACTCTGCTGAGTTGCCCGAAGGGTTTGCAGCTTGGCTGCAGTCATTAAAAATAGGGCTTTTTGTCTTTCCTGTAGTTCTGCTGTAGCTGGTCCTCTGCCCATCTAAATGTGGGGTTAGAGATGGTTTCTTTGCGTGCTGCACAGTGATTAACCTTAATGAGGCTTGTCTGAATGCATTTATGGCTGTGAAGGATGCTGTGTATTGAACTCTGCTAAACCTTGTTTCAGGGTAAGTGCTTAAAGACGTTGAAAGGGCACAGTAACTACGTTTTCTGCTGCAACTTCAACCCTCAGTCAAACCTCATCGTTTCGGGATCAGTAAGTGATTTTTTTTTTTTTCCTTTTTGCAAAACAAGTGCTGCACACCCACCTCTGTCACCTGACACTAAAGGGACAGACAGGTTCTTTTAGGTATCCTTGGCAGAATGATGATGGTACTAAATCATTACAGTTAAAGCTTTATTTTCTTAACAGGATATTATGATTAATATAGCACAGAATTTATTAGAATGGCACAGGGTTTCTGCAAGCAGAATCAGTGTAGTACCACTTATAAGTAGCATAATACAGAATTTATAACACAACTCACAATATCTGATCACCTAGATCCTAACTTAAAGTGTTCTAATCATCTGGACCCTCTGCACATGGGGTCAGATCACGGTTTGCTGTATCAGTATGCCAGTCATAATCGAGACTCGAAAGTCATATAAAAGCACACGAGTCACTCGGTCCTCAGAGGAAGCAGATGACTGGGGGTGTCCCTGGCTACCGAGGGGGTCTCGGTCTCACTGTCCAGCAGCAGTTCTGGTCCAGGTTCCCCGCTTAGGACTTGTAACTGCTTGATTTTGTAGACGGTGCTCTGTGTGCTGTTCCACTTCCCTGTTCTGGGATGGGGTGACCACGAGCACCGGGTTGGCCGGGTGTGTGGGACCTTCAAGGCCAGCGAGGAAGGGTGTAACCATCCTGGGGCCAAGGAATCATGGGGCCAGTAGGGAAGGGAAGAAGAAATCTGTTTGGTTTATCTCCTTGGTTCACAGNCACAACTCACAATATCTGATCACCTAGATCCTAACTTAAAGTGTTCTGATCACCTGGACCCTCTGCACATGGGGTGAGATCACGGTTTGCTGTATCAGTATGCCAATCGTAATCGAGACTCAAAAGTCATATAAAAGCACACGAGTCACTCGGTCCTCAGAGGAAGCAGATGACTGGGGGTGTCCCTGGCTACCGAGGGGGTCTCGGTCTCACTGTCCAGCAGCAGTTCTGGTCCAGGTTCCCTGCTTAGGATTTGTAACTGCTTGATTTTTGTAGATGGTGCTCTGTGTGCTGTTACGCTTCCCTGTTCTGGGATGGGGTGACCGCCAGCACCAGGTTGGCTGGGTATGTGGGACCTTCAAGGCCAGCGAGGAAGGGTGTAACCATCCTGGTGCCAAGGAATCATGGGGCCAGTAGGGAAGGGAAGAAGAAATCTGTTTGGTTTATCTCCTTGGTTCACAGGACCTTCAGGGCCTGATAGTGAGGGAAAGTGAACAAATAAGTGACCTGCACAGTCACAGAGAATGGCTGCTTGCCTTATAAAATGGTGTTAATTATGCTAACGGCATTACCGGGGGCTAGAGCAGGAGGTACCAGCCACAACCCCTTCCCATTTCAGTTCTTTGCCCTCCTCCTCAAACACAGCTTGTAGTCAGAGGAACTGTGGAGTGTCACTGCTGCCTTTGCTTGGGGACACAAGCCCTTAACCCGTCCTCAATCACAGAATCATTTGGGTTGGAAAGGACCTTTAAGATCCTGGAGTCCAACCATTAACCTTGCACTGCCAAGCCCACCACTAAACCAGGTCCCCCGGTGCCACATCCACATGTCTTTTAGATACTTCCAGGAACAGTGACTCCACCACTTCCCTGGGCAGCCTGTTCCAGTGCTCAACAACCTTTTAGATTAAGAAATTTTTCCTACTATCCACTCTAAACCTCCACTGGTGCAATTTCACCAGCTTCATTGCCCTTCAGACATGCTCCAGCACCTGAATGTCTTTCTTGTGGGGAGGGACCCAAAACCCCAGGTCCTTTTCTGCCAGCAGCTTTCCAGCCNGTGACTCCACCTCTTCCCTGGGCAGCCTGTTCCAGTGCTCAACAACCTTTTAGATTAAGAAATTTTTCCTACTATCCACTCTAAACCTCCACTGGTGCCACTTCGCCAGCTTTGTTGCCTTTCAGACGTGCTCCAGTACCTGAATGTCTTTCTTGTGGGGAGGGACCCAAAACCCCAGGTCCTTTTCTGCTGGCAGCTTTCCAGCCACCCTTCCCCAAGCCTGTACCGTTGGGTGGGGTTGTAACCCAAGTGCAGGATCTGGCCCTTGGCTTTGTTGAGTCTCATGGGGTTTGACTCTGCCCATCGATCCAGCCTGTCCAGATCCTTCTGCAGCGCCTTCCTACCCTTGGGCAGATTAGTACTCCCACCCGACTTGGGGTTGTCTGCGAATTTACCAAGGATGCACTCAATCCCCTTGTCCAGATTGTGGATGAAGATATTAAGCAGAACTGGTTTTCTGCTTGGAGGTGGAGAGTTGGGAGCTATGTTCCCTGTCTGTGGGTGGTGCCTGTGTCCTGGGTTTTCTGATGCAGCTGCAGTGCAGCTGTGCATCTAGTCAAGCTGTAACACCTTGCATGCCTTGCATAGGTGCATCACTAAACCACCTTGTGCCTTTCTTCAATCTTCAGTTTGACGAAAGCGTGAGGATATGGGATGTGAAAACAGGAAAGTGCCTCAAGACGTTGCCTGCTCATTCTGACCCAGTCTCAGCTGTAAGTCCCTTCCGATAAATGAGCACACTAACATGTTTATTTTGTTTATCAGAGCTGCTTCCTGCCTCTGTTTGTAGAGAAGTGGGTTTGTGCTCTAACTCTTCTTATCAGGCCCTTATGCAGTGTAGTGGAAGGACTGGGGTTGATTTCCCAGTGGTCACTGCTCGATGAGAATGAAATGACCAGTGTTTCAGTAAGATCGATATGGATTTTGGTCTGTGGTGTTAATGGGAGCAGAAAGCAGTGGTGTGCCAGTCTCACAGTCTCATGGGACACAGATTTGTGGTCTCTGAGGATCAGAGAACAGCCTGTAGGGCTGTCACTCCCGTGTTGTCCAAGCTGTTACTGAAGTCCAGAGCAGGGTAGTTCCACACTATGCTCTGTGTCAAATCTTATTAATTTAATAAGTGGAAGGAGCTTGGACTATAGCATACCCATCCATGAAGGAAAACCAGAAGGTGTTCAGCACTTAATATTTTTTAAATAAAGGAAACTGAAAAAATCTTGAGCCTTAGATGTGCTAAACCATGGCTGTTGTAACATGATGCAGCTATATCACACTTACAAACGTACATTTGTAGCAATTATTCTTTAAAATAGCAGTATTTTGGGAGTAGTTCAAGGGAACAAATTGACCTTTAAATGTACATGTGGCTACATACGAGGTTAAATTCCTTGCCCTTAAAATTGTAAGGTGCTATCCCTAGGTTTGATACTATTCAAGCAGCTAACGCTGTTGGAACAGAGTATCTGTGTGTTTGTGTTCTTAGCTTCTGAAGAAACATGTATGCCAGTCCCCTGTGCTTGAGTGAGCAGCTGTAGTTAACATCTGTTGCTCTCTATAATTATGACAGACAAACTGGGGGGAAAGAATCTTGGTTTTGCTCATGTTACCCATCCAAACTCGCCCCTATTGTTTGTGTGTTGTGTTGACTTTCCACTTCTATCCACGTGAATTGCAGTGTCAGATAAGTACTTTCAGCGGGGCTTAAAAATTTAATCTTTGTGAACATCATTAAAGTTACTTTTCCCCTTCTGTAATATTACAGGTGCATTTTAATCGTGATGGATCCTTGATAGTGTCAAGTAGCTATGATGGACTCTGGTAAGTGGTTATTTCTTGTCTGTAACACTGTTCAAAACTTTTGCATTTAAAAAAAAATTATTTTGTATTAGTAATGTTAAAGTCAGAACAAAGAATTCAAAACCAATAGTAATTATTTTTATGTGTTTTTAATAGTCGAATCTGGGATACAGCATCAGGCCAGTGCTTGAAAACACTGATTGGTAAGTAGGAATATTTGTGTTCTTTTTCACTGTTGTGACATAGATATTCTGCACCATTGCTGGAACAGTGACTTCCTTCAGCTCTATTTTAGTGTCTTCCTACCGTTCTGTTAGTACCCTGTTGTCCTCCTATCTGTTGCAATGAGAGGAACTATTCTCTCACATGAGTAAACTTGCTTAAGCTTTGAGTGCTGTGTAGTATAGAAGGACGAATGAGAGTTTTCTGAAAGTTTTCTGCCATTCAGCTGTGTAGGGCTTGCTGTGCAGCAGTTCAAAACTACAACAAAGTTGATGCCTTTTATTTTCACTGCAGATGATGATAACCCTCCTGTGTCTTTTGTGAAATTCTCCCCAAATGGCAAATACATACTAGCTGCAACTTTGGATAAGTAAGTATTAAAAAAAACAACCAAACAAAACACAACCCCCCTCCTAAAAAAAATCCCAAACAGACAAATGAAAACCAAACCAAAAAGTGTTTGAGTGTCAGATAAAACTTTATTTTGCTGCTCTTTCGCTATCATAGTGATGATATTACACGAGTTCACTGTCAAACTGAAAAAGCCTGCGAGGTGTTGTGCTTTGCTAATGGCACAGGCAGGGTTTGTTAAAGTCTTGGCACTGCTGAGTGACTGCAACCTCCATTCATTCCTTCTTGTACCTTTCAAAACCTCAGCATTTCCTTCTATTAATCATACAATTCTTTGTAACAGAGAGTCAGAAAAGCTAGCCTATGAAAGGCTGCAGTATATCAATAACTGTGTGTGTGTAAGGCATAAAAGCAGTGCAGGTGGGCTGATTGTGTTGAGAATGATTCAACTGGAGAATTTCCACGCAGCTACTAAGGGATTAGCTGGTCTGTGATCTCCATTCACAGGCAGTAGTGATGCTGGTGCTTTCCTGAGACCTTCCTTTCCTAAGCCGTGGGGTTGATGCCCTCCCTGGCTGAGCATCTTTGTACAAAGGACACCACAGGCTGTCACCAGCCTGTCAGTGCAAAGCCGAGAAGTTTGTAGGGCTGTCCCTGATTCTAGTGGGTTTCTCACCTGGAGAAGGAAGATGTCTAATGAAATCTGGATGAATCTTTTGAATGCTTTGGGAGTTGGGGGGTGTCTGCCAAACCACCTTATCCTCTCTCACTGTAATTTGTCTGTTATCCTGCTCATTGTTTCCGTGGTTGTCAGGTCATTATTTATAAAGAAACTGGCAGGTGTGGGGAAATATTTCAATACACCCTTTTTTGTGGAGGAGGAGATGAATGACATGGCAGTAAAATTGATACTTTGGGGTTAACTAAAGCTGCATCCCAAAGCCAGGCTGAAGTGATCCTTATAGACTGTAGGAACTCTGGTACAGAGCCACTTTTTCTGCTGCTGGGAGATTGTCAGTTGAAAAAAACATAAGAATTAAAATCTTTGTTTTTCTCTTGTTTTCTAGCACTCTTAAACTTTGGGACTACAGCAAAGGAAAGGTAAAAGCAATCCTATCTCACTATGTAGACTTAACTAAGCTTATAGGAAAATCTGGATTTCATATGTGTTGTTTTAAATGTGCTTAACATTTTATGGATACTATAGAAAAAAGTGTTAGTACCCCTTTACTGGAGAGGACTGAAGATGCCTTTGGGGGGGGAAAAAAAAAGTGATTAGGCTCCTGCATAGCCCTGGGACATTAAGTAAAGCTATAGTTCTGCATTTTTCTCTTTATGAACAAGAAATTGCTGTTGCTCTCTGTGGTAATGTGACAAATGTAGGGCTTTCCCCCCGAGTTGTTCAGTGTCCTGGGGCAGAGGTGCCCTCTGCATCCTCTAGATAAGTTGGTGGGGTGGGAAGCACAGCTGGATGTATTTAGTCTGTTCTGCCTCAAGAGTTTGTCCTTGACTGAGAAACCTGCTTCCCAGCTGTACTCACATCTTGTGGCTCTTCCCTTTCAGTGCCTGAAGACGTACACAGGACACAAAAATGAGAAGTACTGCATATTTGCAAATTTCTCCGTTACTGGTGGGAAGGTTAGTGTTTATTTGAGAGGCTTTCTGCCTATTTGCTGTTTTTACTGCTTTTCATCGTAGAAGGAACAGGTTGGTGTGGTGTAGTTGAGATGACAGAACAAGCCAGCAGAGATTAAGTCCTAGCACAGGACCATCTCAGCACTGTTTTGCTCCTTTAGTTTTTCTCCTTGGGCATACACAGGGTGGAACAAAGCTTTCTGCTGCCTGTGTGCACTGGATAGAGGCTGAGAGAGAATGAGCCACGTCCAGCAGTCCTATGATGTTGGAAGTTCCCTTTCATATGATGACAGTGAAATGTTTACTGAATAAAAGCAGTTAGATATAGATGAGGAGAAAGATTGAAATAACTGTGTCTTTTTCTCTGTCCTTCCAGTGGATTGTGTCCGGTTCAGAAGACAACCTGGTTTATATTTGGAACCTTCAGACAAAAGAGATTGTACAGAAATTACAAGGACACACAGGTGTGGATGAGGATTTTGGTTTTATTGATGGAATATTCCTCATGGCAGCTTGTAATGAGGGCTTAGCTTGAGCACGTTCACTCTGATGTTTAGTTTTTACTGTCAGACCCGTAAATTCTTGACTGGCTGAAGCCTAATTGAACCCTGGGAGTTTGTTCCTTTCTGTGAAGTTTTTAATGGGCATCGCAAGTGTTTATTCTTTCACCGTGAGAACTTTGATGGCAGCTTACAAAAGAGATTTCCTTGAGTTCAGAACTGGTTGAGATATTTGACTCATAATATTAGTGACTTTGGCTTGTCTATTAACACCCTCAAAAGCTGCAGCTCTTGAGAGGAGAAGGACTGATGTGTCCTGCTGTTGGTACGTGTCTGTACACACGCCTGAAGGCTGAGTTGAGCATGTATTGGGATGTCACCTTCAGTCTGAATCCCATGAGAGAGCAGCACTTTCACCATACTGATCAGAAGGAATTGTGCTGTGGGATTTAACATGCTTATTATTTGCAGAACCATTGATTGGGACTGTAAGTTGGGGCAGTGGCAGCAGGTGTTAGTTTTCAGGCCAGGGCAAGGCTCTGAGGATGAAGTGCTGTCTAAGCATGGAATGGGATGTTGGAAATACTTTACATGGAACAAAAAAACTGACCTGCACTTGTATTAGCGGTCTCTGACATAATAAGCCAGGAGTTTTGCCTGTGAAGTGAGCAAGAATAGAATCTGGAGAGTTCTTGCATTTTGAAACCTGTTAAAACATTTTCCAGCTACTACTCTCAGTTCTTTTTTGTTAGTATTTCCTCTCACAGAGAAGCAGTAGTTAGAAAATATTTATGAATAATGCATTTGTATTTCTGCTACAAGGAAACGGTAACTTGG
This sequence comes from Syrrhaptes paradoxus, assembly GCA_013400615.1. Classification (NCBI taxonomy): domain Eukaryota; kingdom Metazoa; phylum Chordata; class Aves; order Pterocliformes; family Pteroclidae; genus Syrrhaptes; species Syrrhaptes paradoxus. Next base: position 12,848 of record VZTO01021270.1, read on the forward strand.
CTATTAAAATGCAGTAGCAATGCACATTCATTTTCAGAAATGCCTGCTATGAACCAGATTTCATTGCTGTAAATAATGATATTTGTATATTTTTTTTCTTTTTGCTTAGATGTTGTAATCTCAACAGCTTGTCACCCAACAGAAAACATCATTGCATCAGCGGCACTAGAAAACGACAAAACAATTAAACTGTGGAAGAGTGACTGTTAAACGTTCCAGTATCACTTTAGAGACTGTCAGGAAAAAACGTTTTTAAAAAAAATATTAAAAAAAACCACATGAGAATAATAAATCCAGTTTGGCAGGAAACCTGAAGAATATTTGATAAAGTGGTTTCTGTTAGTCTTGGCCCAAAGAAAACGTCTTAGCTCTTTGCTAGAACTGGGCAACGTGGTGGAAAAAAAAAAAAAAAAAGATGCAGTGTCTCCTTTTCCTGCCTAATCTTTTGGCAGACAAATGGATCATTCTGACATCGCGTTAGAAGTGTCAGCCTTGTGTTGGACACCCCAAAGATACTGTACCTTATGGTGGCATTACTTCTGGGCGCTGTTGCTGCTTCAGGAAGAGCTGCCAGTCTACTTTGTAACAGTAAGTCACGAGCCTAGAGATATGTGGAATTTTTTTTAAATGTCTAATTTTTTTAATTTTTTTTTTTTTCCCAGAATGTAGATTCTAGTCTCTTGGGAAGTTTCTGTATTGTTTTAACTAGGAGTACTGCATCTTTAAGGGTGCTTCGTTTTAAACACTCAGCTCAAAACTTTGTGACCAAATAAAACCATGCAGTTCCAGATTTCCCTCTTCCTGCCCTTGACTCCTGTGGTGAAATCTCCTCTTACCTTCTGTATAGTTGCTTACCTCTTGTTACGTGTGTTTAATAGATGCTGTTCTAGAGCAAAGTTACAGTTCTTCTGTTAACCATTAAAATGAATCCTGCTTGTAGTTGTTCTCAGCATATTTTAACTTTTTTTTTTTTCCTCTTCTGGTTATAAAGCAAGCTCACAGAACACTGTAAAGTTATTTCAATGTAAAAAGAAAAAAAACCCCAGACTTTTGTATCTTGAAAATCCATCGTATGAAACTGTATTGATAATGGCATGACTCTGTATCTATTTCAGCATTGGTATTTCTTTCCCTTTTTGTCATACCCATGTGGTATTTACACATCCAAAAAAATACCATCTGCCATAATAAAAAGGTGGGATTTTATGTGTATGCTTGTGGTAAGAGTGCACTAGTGTGAAATGTTGGTGTCCAAAGAAGCCTTCCTTAAGGAAGGAAGCATTGCTGGAGTAGCTTCTGGAGGAGGAGGAAGGAAGGAGGAGCAGCAGCAGTGTGGTGCTTTACACCTGTTGTAGAGAAAGAGCATACCTCAAGTCAAAATTTGCTTAAAGTAAGAAGATTAAACTGAAGGTGTCTTCGGCAGAGGCACCATTAGTCCAAACGCTCACAGAGCCCTTTAGCTAAGGGGAAATGAATCCTGCTGTGCTCTCCCTGCAGAAGCAGCCGGGCAGGCTGAGTGATGATCCAGGAGTTAGTGCTGAGGAACAAGTTTTATTGCACACCAAGAGTTCTGCTGCAAGGGGGTGTCTTGTTCCTGCTGAAGCAAAAATACATTTTTTTGGTATTGATCTCGTGTGCTTGATAATAATGGAAAATGAATGGCAGTGCTGACCTCTCCGCTGCTTTGCTTTACCCTTGGTGAAGGAGACAGCTCCAAGGCATGAGGTATAGCTTTTCTTTTTAAAATATAAAAACAGTCCATGTTGAGCTGGTCCTAAATTGGCTATTAATAATATCACTGTCTTGAGGTTTTCATTACCCTCAGGAAAGGACACTGTCTCTAGACTTGGTGAGTGTCACTCCTGAAATAATCAGTTTCTTAACTTCATGATTTTTTCAGTCTGTTTCTTACAGGCCAGTGAAAGTTGCAAATTGTGCTGCTGTACCAAGGTGGAGGAGCTGTTAGATTACTCCAGCAGAACATTTTCACCTAGATTGAATAATGTTTTGTAGCATAGTACTTCCCATGTAACTGTATTTGTGTGAGTGGCTTTGCTTGCCCAGCTGTGCTATGACTTTCCCTGTCATCCGAGTCAGCGAGATACGACAAAGGGAAACAATTTCCCTGCTATCTCAGGAAGTCTCTTGAACAGGGATATTATCTTCCCCCAAACTGAGGAGCCCTGATGTAAAGGATCTACTGGAAAGCTGTCCTTAGTGAAGGTGTTTAAGTCCCTAGTACCCCACCTGGGAATAATGCTGGGGCCTGACAGCATGAGCTCTGCTTAGCTGTGACTATATCCAGCCTGGCACATCAGGGGCAGTTTGATGGACTAATTTCATGGCTAATTGATGACTGCTTGCCCGGTAGTAGGGGAGAAGGAGCTTTGTGTTGGGTGCAAGCTGGTAGGGCGTGGAGCGTGTTACATCCTGCTGAGGGAAGGTGAGGTTCTGCTAGGTGAAAAAAAGAACTGGAGGAAAATATTTTTGTTTAGGGTTCCCCCACCCTGTAAGGAAAAACATGGTTAGATGCCACGAAGTAGGTGGCAGTGCCTTAACCGTATGCGTGTTGTACAGGCCACTGGGACCTCTTCCATCCTTATCAAGGGGAGTGCTAACCTTCTCTCCTTTCATACAACACAATTGTTGGCTCGCGCCTGATATTATTTAAACCTCCGTAGAAATTTTTTATGAAGGATAGGGTGACCAAAATTTAGTGTTCTCTTCTTTCTTCATTTGGCATCCCCCTCTGATCCCAATAAGATCTTTTCACTCTTATTTCCGCATAACTGCACAAAACCCCTGAAAATCCCGTTAAAATTATCATAGACGTGCAGTACTTGTCGTGTTCTTAATATATTTATCACCGTCAGCCAGTCAGCGCGCAGCTGCCGGATCCTCTTCTACTGCCCCCTGCCGTTGGCGCCTAGGCCCCACCCACCGCGCGCCTCGCCCTGACGAACGGGTGCCCACCCAATCAACGGGCGCGTTGACCGGGGGAGGGCACTTCTGCTTCCGCTAATAGCGGCGGGACGCTTCGAGTCTCCGTGTTCGAGTCCCGCTTTGGGCGGGTGAGGCTCCGGGGCTGCGGCCGCCGCTGCTCCTCCCGGTGGGTGGCGGGGGGCGGGTGCCGGTCGCTGGACTCTGCCTCCCGCAGGGATGAGCTCTAAAGCGGGATTTACAGGACAACCCGTCTAATCTGCGCAGGGTTTAGCGTCTTTCTGGGTATCCCGAGGGTTTAAGCGGAAACACGGGTGCACCGGGGGATTTGCTAATCACATTTTCTCGGGAGGGGGAGGAAGGCTGTTTCCTAACGTGTTCCCGGTGCCCCCGGGCTGATAAATCTCTCTGAATTGCAGCAGAGCTAATGACAAGTTAAAATAACTTGTTCCAGAGGTGGAAGCGATCTCAGAGGTTGGTGGTTTTGTTTTTTTCCCCCTCTCTTTTTTAAAGATTTTTGCCTTCTGCATCCCAATGGAATAAAACAAAAATATCTGGCTAAATCAGCGCCAGCAGCACCTCAAACCCACCCTGGGAGCTGGTTCGGGGCTGGGGTGATGGAGGACACCCACCCCAGCATCCTGCTCCTGCTCCCACCAGTGCTGGGTTCTGGGTGCTGACCCTCGGCCCCAGCAGCTCTCCCGGAGCTTGAGGGATATGATTTAGTTGGGAAGTATTGGATATGGTTGGACTGGATGATCTTCTAGGTCTTTTCCAACCTTATAATTCTGTGATTCCCACTCTGTTCCCTGCTGGAAGGGCCAGCGGGTGCCACGTGCTGCTGGCCAAGGAGCTGCTGTACCCGGTGCTGCACCCCGGTTTGTGCATGGCCCCCCACCAGCTGCCCAGAGCTGCAGCATCACAGCCCCAGCAGCTCCTGGTACGCAAGCGGCCGCCCCTTCCAGCTACTGATGGTTTATTAAGGGATTAAAAGTTAGTTTTCCCTCCTTATTGAATGCTCTGATTTATGCACGCGTTTAAATCAATCCCATTTCCTGCGTTTTATCCCTTCTCCCCAAGGCTTTGGGGCTTTGCTGTGTTAGGCGTTTGTTATAATCACATTGTTTTGAGGCAAGCGAGACGCCGTGGGTGGTTGAAGTGATTTGAATAAATGAGCTGCGTTACTGAGGCATTTCTCCCAGGTGCTAATTGCCCCTCCTGAGCTGTAGATGCCCGTAGTTGGACAAGTTTGTGCTGCTTCCTAATGAAACATTAACGAGCGTGCTGGCTGATGAAGGTGCTGTGCAAAGTTTGGGTCCGAGCCCCAGCCTGGCCGGGAGCTGTGTCTGGCAGAGGAGGTGCCCAGCGGATGCCCAGGGTGGGGGATTTCAGGTGCTGCTAGCAGGCGGTTGCTGGATGGGCTACACAAGCAGCTTATTTTGTCTTTTTAATTTTTTAATCCCATGCATTCAGTCGCGCTCTCTTATTACTAAGCATTAGCTCTCTAAGTCCCATGAGCTCTGCTCAGAGCTGGAGCTTTGCTCATGGGGACACCCATGGGGGAGCCAGCGGGGGTCTGGGGGCCTGATCCTGCCACCAGTGACGTCCACGATGCCTCACGTGGCTGCGGGTCTGATCCTGGCCCCACAGGATCAAAGCCATCATGACTCGGTGCTTTCCTCCGCTGCACCCCCAGCCCCTTTCCCAAGCCCCAAACAGCCCCAACCAGGGACCCTTCAGAGCTGGTGCAAACCCGCGGCTGGCCCCGTTTGGCTTCTTGCTGCTTTATTAAGGCAACTATTTTCTTGTGTGCAAATGTTTGTGATACATTCAAACCCACCTCTCCCTCCATCAGGTTCTCCCCTTAACCCTGTGGCCCTCCCCAGGGCTGTACATTGTTAGAGAATCTCAAGCCTTGGATTTAATTGACTGCTTCTCTTTAATGATATTATTCCTGCCCTCTTTAAATAGCACAATATGTCACAGAAAGCCGGTGGGGCCGTTTGTGAAGATGAGACAGCTCAGAGAGGAAAAAGAGGAGGAGAAAAAAAAAAAAGTAAAACCACACATCTCCCCAAACCCCTTCTGCCTAATCCAACTGAATTAGAGGATTTCGAAGTGGATTTAAAACTAAATCTTGATTAGGGAGAATTTCTCTCCAAGAGCTGCTGCACGGTAGTATTAATGGGAAGTGATCGTGGGCAGAGGAAATAGGACAGAAATAACCGAGGGTAGCACATACGCACTCACGTCTGTGCATGAACTGAAAGAATCGGAGAATTTCTCAGGAGGAAAAGGGAGGAATTAAGCATCGACATAACCAGACTGGGCGCCACGGGGCTGGCCGGGGAAGCGGGGAGCAGCCAGATCTCTGCTGCACAGACGGCATCTCCCTTTATTCTGGTGGAAGGTTTGGAGGTGAAAAGCAAGCGGCGTGCACGGGCGGGGGGAAAGAGCAGGGAGGAGCAGTGGCCTCTGCCCGCTCCCCAGACACCGGTGTCCATCCTCTGAGCCCCGGTGGGCTCTGGAAGCCATCCCCCCATGCTCTCAGGACACATGCCCGGAGGTGCCCATGGGATTCTCTCTCTGATGACCGTGGTCTTCGTCCTCCCGGAGGGTAAGTGCTGCTGTCCCCAGGGTATGGCGTGTACCCCGTCCTTTGGAGTTGTGGTTGTTTGCATCCTCCCTAAACTCTGGCTGTTAAGTTGTGATTTAACCTCAGGATGAATTTCGGGGTGTTCCTGCCCCAGGTGATGTAGCTGTGCGTTGCAATGTGTCGGTGGTTTTAGGATGGAGCTAATGTCATCGTGTTTAAGCTGAAAGAGGGGAGATTTAGATGAGATATTAGGAAGAAATGTTTTCCTGTGCAGGGGTGAGGCAGTGGCCCAGGTTGCCCAGAGAAGCTGTGGATGCCCCATCCCTGGAGGGGTTCAAGGCCAGGCTGGATGAGGCTTTGGGCAACCTGGGCTGGTGGGAGGGGTCCCTGCCCATGGCAGGGGGGAACTCGATCTCTAAGGTCCCTTCCAACCCAAACTGTTCTGTAATTCTGTGATTCTACGATCATGTTTCGTACAGAATGAAGGCATATGGGTTTTGTTGCTGTGGTTAATCAATGCAGAGATCAGGTTCTGCATTTGCCTTTAACCCTGTGGATGGTGTACATGAATACCCTTTGAAGGCTTTTTTTTTAAAGAAACCTGAGAAATGGCTTAATTCCTGTTCTGGTCCAGGGCAAGCAATTCTCAGATGCAGTTGCTGACCCTGTAGGGAAGGACTGAGCTGCTGCCAGTCCAAGTGTGCAAAAGCTCTGGGGACACACACCAACGCCACTGTCCCAGGGCCACAGGCATGTTGGCTCGCAGTTGGTCCAAACGAGGATTTCTGTTCTGTTTCTGGGTTATTCTGCCTCCTTGATAGACCCTGTGATAAAAGCAGGACCATGTTTCAGGGAGAAAACCAAACCACGCCGACGAAACCATCCCTCCGGTGTGAATGGCTCCAACACAGGCGGCGCTGAAACCGGAGGAATTTGGTGAAACAGCCAAAAGCTGTTTCCAGGAGTGGCCGAGCCCTGGCTCAGTGATGTCTGTGATGAGGAGGTTTCACCTCCTCTTTACAAACCCTGTTTCAAAGCTCTCCTGTTCCCACCATTTGATCCCAGTGCAAATCTCCACCTAATCTCTGATTTCGCACTGACCTCTAGCGGGAGATGCTTTCATATTTTTTTGGACCCACTTGGGTAAACAAGTGGCAGGCAGCTCTGGGCTCTGGCTCAGTGTTAATGCGACTTGGCAAGGCAGAGAGCGCTGCAAAGCCATCCTTAGAGAGCAGCTAGGAAGGAGCTGAAGTGTTTTCCCCCTGGAAAAAAAAAAAAATCCAATTGTGTTTCATATGGTTCTTGTTTAGTGTCCGGACTCCAGTGTTACGGCTGCAACATCATTGTTGGCACAAAAAATGTGGACATGGGCTGCTCTAACCCAGAGGTGATCACCTGCTCCCACTCCCACCAGGGCTTCAAGCACCGGTTCTGCATTAAGACAGAGAGCGGTGAGTCTGCCCGGGGGGCTGGAGATGCGTGGGGGTGCTGGATCGGGCCAGTGATGCTCCCACCCCGAAGCAAACCTTGCAGCCTGCAAACAGGGCCTGGTTCCAGTGTGGGGCTGGCAGAGCATCCCCCCTATCCCAGCCGTCACCCCTCTGTCACCCCCCTTCCCTGACATCCCGCCCTGTGCTTGCTTTGCAGTGGTCCTGGGCATCCTGCTGACCAGCGGCTGTGCCACCTCCCGTCACTGCCAGCAGCAGGAGCTGCCGGGGGTCCGCATCCACTGCTGTGACACTGACCTCTGCAACGGCTCCCCCCGAGCCCCCCGCCCGCCCCCCAGCCTCACTGGTGGCTCCCTCCTGCTGCTCTGCGTCCTCGCTGCCCTGCTCCTCTCCTGAGCCCCCCAGGGCTGGGGGGGGACATGGGACCCTCGGGGAGGGGCTGGCAGCAGGGATGCCCCCGTCCCCGCTCTTACAGGTGGGCAGGACACCCTCCTCGCTCAATAAAAGGTGCCGAATGCTTTGCCATGGAGAAGTTTTGGTGATGCCCCGGTGGCAGGGTGGCACCCTGGGAGGATGGGGGACATTCCTTCGGGCTCGGGGTGCTGGGGGTACCCACACCAGGCTGGGGCAGGGGGAGCGCAGGACTGGGACACCCACGGCTGCCCGTGGGGGCTCTGCCCACGAGAGGGCATCCTCGGCCCTCGCTCGGCAGCCCGGGTGGGGTTTGGGGTGTGGGGATGGAGCACCCACGCAGGGCAGCACCTCCAGTGGGGTCCCATGGGATGGGTGGGCAATGGGGTGGAAAATCAGGTGCCCATGGGATGTGAATGGGTTTTTCAGATGTTGTCCCAACTGAAGAGGCAAAACAGGAACTTGAGCAGAAAAATCTCATCCCATATGGATTGGAGCCCAAGCGACTTGTTCAAGGTCATCGCGGGGGTTTGTGGTAGAGCTGGGAATTAAATGCATATGTCTCAAGATCCAGCCTTGTGCTTTTATCACCAGGGAAACAGCAGAAACCTCGCTGGTGAGAAATGAATGAAATATATTTATTCTATTCTTTTTTCCTTTAGATTAAAAAAATAATTCAAAAAGACCTTTTGCAATGCAAAACATCAGCGCTTGATGACATTTATCAGATGTGTGTCAGAAAACAAGTCAAAACTCTACTAAAAATATCATCTGAGGCACCTTCCCAGCAGAAGCACCTTGGGGCTGATACAAAACATGTTCAGATTCCAAAGATTAAAAATAAAAGGCAATCGGAAAACAAATTCAGTGAAAATGACAAGAATGCAACACTAATCAATTCCCCCTTAAAATGTTCCTTATGATTTTCAGGAGAGCAAGGAACATTTCCTCGGCAGCTGGACTGATTCTCTCTACTGTTCTGTAGCTGCCCGGATGAGTGCTGTGCTGAACCCTTGCAACAAAACCTACACGGCATCACCCTGCTCGGTCATAAATTCCCATCTATTGCCCGAGGCTGGGGACAGTCTCCCAGCAGAGGGGACAGAGCTGGTGGCTGGGGATCCTGCTGTGGCACGGACCACCTCCCCATCCAGCAGCATCCTGGGGAGAGGGGCGAGGAGCTCTGCTGTCCCCTCCATCGTGTCCCCTCCGCCTTGGTCCCCGCCTGCAGCTGGTGATGCTCCTGGCCCCGCTCTACCCCCCTTGCCCGGCTGGAGCCATCCATCTTGCCTGTGTAAGAGGCCTGTTGCAATTAAGTAGGCTGAAGTGCTCCTGAACTCTTTAACCTTTGCCCCGGGATTGCTCCTTTTGCCCCGGGGCTGTGGATCAGCTCCATTGCACTCTCCAAACAGCGCCTGCTACTTAGCTGACATTTCTTCCTCCTGCTGGATCCTATTAGCACCCTGAGGTTGAAAATGCTACTTTGGAGTGTTGTAAGGAATGTGATTTATACTGGAAAGCAGCGGCAATCTATCTTTCCCTATACACACACTGCGCACGAGGCTGGAGAGCTAAATCCACAGCGCCTGAACAAACAGCAACGGGGGTAATTGCTGAGGAGGCTGCAGGCAGCGAGCAGGGAGAGGGGGCTCGGTGGGATGGTGCAAGCAGGGTGCAGGGACTGGGGCTGGGGGATGCTGGGCAAGGTCTGGGGCTGGGGGATGCCAGGCTGGCAGCCGACAGTGGGGCTGAACGGGAAACCCACTCCCCATTGGGATCCCAACCCTGCACCAGTGCAAACGGGTGCTGGGCACTGCTGGTTTCCAGGCAATGCTGCAGAGCTGGTTGGGAGCTACCTGGGCTGTTTGCAAAGGCTCCAGTCGTGGGGTCTGTCGTGCACTTTGTCACCCTTTTCCTCGCCTGTTGGCCTCGTGTTGAGGGAAGACCAGAGCTGAGCAGGATTTGTGCCGGTTTGCCTGTGAGTGCGTATCACAGATAACGCAATATGCATGGGAGGCGGATGAAAACAAGAATTGAACGGTGCCTGAAGGAGGGCTGATTACTCTTTATCAGATATGACACACTAACCACCGAGGCTCCTTGCTGGAATACCAGGTTCAAATCTCTGCAGCGTCAACTTTCATCCTCCAAAGCAAAGAGACACTTTCCATAGTGTTTGTGTGAATCTTCTGGATAAGCCCTGGAGACTGAAACTGTCTCAGCTTCATGTGGGCATTAGAAGTCCCACCCACGTGTTTAAAAAAAGCCCCAAACCCTGAAAACGCAAGAGCTGACATTTACTCTAAAATGTCTTCTTCCTGCGTCGCGGCGTGGCATCCCGTGTGAGCGGCGCTCCCTCCCTCCCTGCCGGAGCTGGCTGCCTTCTCGCGGGGCTGCGGGCATCCTCCTGGGCATTCACACCCTCCTGGGCCCAGCCGAAAGCCAGGGGATTATTTTCCACACGCAAAAGTGTGCGCACAAACATGCACACAGACACTGGCACAGTGCTTTCCGGGAGAAAAACCAACTCCAGAAAAAAAATAAACCCCAACCCTAAGCAGCCTCGATGTCAAAAGCCCTTTTATAAAAGCCTCAGTAGCTGAAGAATTGCCATTGTTTCAGTCTCCAGTGAGTGCTAGTCTTAAAATATTTCCAACTCAGAGCAGGCTTTGACATTCTGCCCAGACCCAGGAGAGGGAACAAACACGAGTTCAGAAATGTTTCTACAAGGCACAGATCCTTCTTCTTTTTGGAAAACCACACTCAGCACCTCGCATCCTGTGGCTACACCCCCGCCAAGGTGGAGCAAACACCCCCAAAAGCTGGGAGGTGGGGACTCCTCGGGGGGTCCCGGTAAGGCAGGGAGAGCCAGCTCGGCTTTCACGCCGAGGCACCAGGCTTTGCTTTTCGTGCTGGTTACTCAGCCTTTCCGTCGTGAGCAGCAAAACCATCCCCCCCCCCAGAACTCCAGCACCCCAGGCTGCTCTCACTTGGCGGCTGACGGCTGTGCAGCCCTCACTCCTCACCCCGCTGGGTGCCGGTGGATGGTCTGAAAAGCACAGGCTGTTCAGAGCCTGAAAATCAAAAAGACAGACAGTCTGCAGAGGTATGAACCCCCCTGAGCCTTTCTGGTGTGCTCACCAGTGATCCCGGGTGTGACGGTGCAAAGCTGGGAGGAAGAAGCTCTCGATGCTCCGCTCTCTCCATCGCTGCTGGCAGGATGGACCAGCGACAGGCACCCACCGCAGAACTGCTCCGCGTGGGGATGACAGCTGGGGTAGGGGGACCTCAGGACAGGGCTGTCCCCGGGACTCGACCTGCTGTGGAGTCCCAGCACAGCTCTTTGGCCAGCATTCATGTTTTCTCACCCTTTCCCTTTCCATAATGTAAAACGAGGAGGACGGGAGCCAAGCCGTACGTTACAGTCTCAGCTACACTTCTGCAGACCAAAGCCATCCCCACCTTTTTTTTTTTGCAAACAACTTTTTGGCAGAAAAAGTGCAGAAAACTGTCAGAGGGCTGCAGGCAATAAGGAACGATGCTGCTGCCCCAGGGTCTGCATGCAGTGGCGATACCCCGGGCTGCCCCGGGAGCGGTGCTGGAAGGCTGCGTGCCTCCGAGGGCTGACGTGGGCTTATCTGGGCTGTGAGCGCTCCTCGGGTTGGATGAAGGTTTGTGTTTACCCAGGAACAATGTGGGGTTAAAATTTAGTAAGTCCTTGTGCAACTCTTTGTAGAGAGGCAGCGAGGACAAATAAACATCTCTTAAAACACAGCCAGTACTCAGGCTCGCTGTTTAATTCACTCTCTGGAAACGCACGATGTTGCTCATAGCCATTCATTGCAGGAGCTCGCAACGGCAGGGGTTTGATCCACTCCAAATTTCAGGCAAAATAATACGATCCTCCTTCTTCTCTTGTTTATTCCTAGGAGAGAACAGAAGGTCAAACCTTCAGCTAGCGCAAAGTTTGTTCTAAACTACCGAATATTTTTTATTGGAGAAAGTTTCCTCTCTGCTTGCTCAGTCTCTCCCTCCAGTGAGCCCGGAGGAGCCCGAGTTCCCAGAGGATTTGGGTTTCTTCCTTGAGTGATAAAGGCTTCTGAGGAGAATCAAAGCTGGGTGGCCAAAACCCGAGGTCCCAGGACTGAAGGTCAGGATGTCTCTCATCTGCTCCCCTCCCGTGGAGAGACAAGCAGGGGAGCAACCACGCGTGGGACATCCAGCTCCATCCCCTTGGGGATGCCCAGCCTGCCCCGGGGGATGCTGCAGCAGCCGTCAGCAGAGAAATCCCCCTTCTCTGGGTGCTGGCTCAGCCCCATCCATTTCACAAAGCTGAGAGGGAACAGTTTAAGCTGTATTGACAGAAAAACCATGAACTGGGTCATGTTGCCCATTCCCCTCCTCTTGCACAGACAAACAGGGAGTGCGTTGCTTGGGGGATGTCCAGGGCACAGCATCCGTACTGGTCCAGGAGCTGCACACACTCTGGCTTTGCTCAAATGAGCCCAAAACCTCCAAGAAACACTCTTCTTTTCTAGGACAAGAGCCAAGGCTGCCCTCTGTGAAGGGCTGGGCATTGGGGGGGTTGGATGGAAGGAGAAGGGGGGATCCTTGCTCATTTTAATGACACACAGCCCGGAGCTCCCTGAACACAATCGATCCCTCGGCAAGAAAAGAGCAAATGCAGTGATGGGGGAGGACCTGCCCCCCAGTTTCCAACTGGCATCACCATCCAGTCAGCTGGGAGCTGGTGGCACTGCAGCCATGTCACCGTGTCTGACCAGTGGGATGAACCCACATGGCAGCAGCTTCTCCTCCTGCATCACGTCCGTCCTGTAGCCCCGGCACCCCCGCCTCGTACCATCAGTGCTCAGGAGCATGAAGAAACCTGTTCCTGGGGACATTTATATTGAGGTGTTCTCCTGTGGCACTTCCCTTTGTGTAACCGGCTTCTGGCAGGGAAGGATGCTGGTTCGTGTGTGCCCCAGGGACCCCTCGAAGTGATGCAGGCAGGGCTCTGGCTGCTGCTGGGTCAGAAGCTGTGTATATAGGCTCAGAAGCTGGATTCACATCTCCTTACGGACCCTGCTAATGGACCATCAGTGGATTCGAGCATCCTCCCCAGATGTCTGGTTTATCCAGCCTGGCAGCACACATTTAAGCCTTTTCCTTCGGCTGTTGTTTTAGCATCTGACACCCTTGGGCCGCTCTCGCTGACCTCACAGGTTCTGCTGCAAAGGATGGAGGGATGGATGGATGGCTATTTCGGTCACACTTTGCTCTTTTCCATCCTTCAGTGGAGGTGGTTGGTAGAGGTGTCAGGAATATAATGGCAAAAACGGGGAGAAAAGGAAGACACTATGGTGCCAAGTGATTTTTTTTTTCCCCCAAGTCCCCAAATTCTCACTGATTAAGAGCTAGGGGGGAAAAAAAAATAGCATCACAGTGGGCCTGATCTGGTAGACACAAATTCACTCGCCTGGCTGCCGGTGACATTAGTGAGTGTTGTTCTGTGGGAGGATGGATGAACACCCAGAGCGAGAGATGCCGCATGGGCAGCAGCGTGGAGGAGGATGGAGAGGGGAGGGAGGCGGACAGGAGGACGTGTCCTCGCCGTGGGTCACTCTTCTGGGGCAAAAGCCAGGTTTTCTGGGTGCTGGAGTCACATTCCTCTCCTTCGGTTGTAACTTCTCTATTAGACATGCTACCTACACGGAGCAGCAGACTTTATCTCTGACACTAATTACAGAGCTCGTTAAACACAGAAAACCAAACCCTGGTGTGGAATAAGGAAAAATAAAGCAAATCAAAAGGTGGGCAGAGTCTGGCATTGCCTCTTCCCGGCAGCACCGCTTTGCTCCCAGGAAAGCGCCGTGCCAAGTTTCAGTTTTACGCGGCAGAAATGAATCACAGCAAATTGCTGACGGAGCCGCCACCGCCGTCAAACACCAACTGCTCCGGTACAAAGGGAAAGCGCGGCTGGCCCCGCTCCTGCCGGCTGAGCACACGGCTGCTAATTAGTAAATAAGGGATAATCCGATCAATTAAGTGCTCAGCCTGGAGGCTGGAGAGGAGGGCACACCTCTGCTGGCGAGGCAGCGGGGAAGGGGTGGTTGTGTGGGGTTGGTGGGGGGCTCGGGGCAGCTCTGGGTGTGCGGGGGGCTGCTGGGGGTCTCCATTGGGGGTTGCTCCTCGAAACCCCACCAAGTGATGCCTCTCGCACTGAACGGTTCCCCCTTTCTGGTGGATGTGTGATTAGTTGGGATGCAGTGAATTTGTCCCGTGGGATGGATGCTCAGGGTGTCCCGTGTGTGCTGGGCTCTCCTCCGGTGGGCAGGTGCCATGCTGGGGGGGTTATTGGGAGGCAGAGGGGTTTTTATGCCCTGAGTGCACGGGCAGGCTCTGTCCCTCCCCTGGCCATCCATCTGGGGACGGGGGGGCTGGAGCCTGGCCAGCCTGAGCCCTGTCCTCACCCTCAAAGTCACCCCGGTGTCACCATCGTGGGCAAACAGCGGCCACCTGCACCCAGGGGTCTGGCACCTCGTCAGCGAGCGAGGCAAAGGCAAGCTGCAGAAATATTTCCAGACTTGCAAATTCAACCTCAGGAGAGCAGCAAAAGGAAAACAAATGCTCACTTGATGACGGCAAGTGGGGTTCTCCTCGGGACAGAGGGACCCGGCCGTGGGTCCTGATCCTGCTGCTGTCCCCACGCCAGCCCCCAAGCAGCCCTGTGCCCCCCAGCTCAGCCCTGTCCTGGCTGGTCCTTGTGCACTGAATCCTATCAGCATTGCTTGCTGCTTCCCCTCAGCCCGCTTTGGCACTATCAAAACATTTTCCACCAGCACCGATTTCAATTAAATGTTTTTAAAAAGCCATTAAAGAGAATTCCCCATGAAATTATTTTTATTTCCTGCCTCTCCTCCCTGCCTCTCTACCCCTCCATCTACTTCCAAACTAATGAGATTAATTGAAAAGTGCAAACATCTTCCAAGGGCCCAAGGCAAACGCAATGTCAAACACACGTAACTCTTCCTGAGCTGAGCAGGATCACATCGACCCTCCCTCCTGCTCGCCCGCCCAGAGCATCCCTCCCGACAAGGGGCTGCAATTTGCAGTCTCAGAAGGTGCTCAGGTTTTGAACTCTTTTTTTTTTTTTTTGTTTTTTTCCCATCCTTTGAGGAAGGAAAAAGAAAGTGCCTGAGGAATGAGAGCTGTCAGATGCAATAACGTGAAATCTCACTTTGGGCTGGCAGGCGGAGGGGGGGATCTCTCCAGTGTGTGGTGTTAACTGGGGAAGTTGAAACAGGGAAGCGGGGAGGAATATTAGAAAAGTTCTTCTGTTTTCTCTCAGCCCCGCAGGTGGGAAAAGAAAAATAAAATCCCCCAAACCCAATAACCTGCAAACCAAACCCAACTATAGCCCTATTCTCCTCCCAGGCTTTTATCCGCTCCCGGTGTTTGATTCCTCCCATCTCAGCGCTGGGTTAATCGATAGAACAAATCTCCGGCGTCCTCGCACCTCTGCCGGCCCCCCCGGGCTCCTCCACGATGGATTAAAGCAAACAGCCATTTGCAGGCTGCACGCCTCCGAACACAGCTCCCTTCTCCAGCCTGCCTTCCCGCTGCCTGGCTCGGGAGAAATAACGGAGAGGGAACAATACCGGAGATTTGTTACTTGGTGGAGCAACCATTCATTGTCACTTTCCCTCCGGTGCTGCTTTAAGCAGGACAAGGAAAACCTCAAATGAAGCCCCAAACCCTGCTAGAAATTTGTGGGATTGTACATTTATATATATATATATATATATGTATATAGAGGTGAGGAAGATGACAATAGTTTTGGAATTGGAAAAAAAGAAATTTATTTGCATGGAAACCCCCCCTCCAAAAGCCCAGTTTGTGCAAACACATGGGCACTGGTGATGATGGGAGAGATAACGAAGGCTGCAGAATGCCTCGCTCCTTTGTCAGGAGGACTTTACCCTCATTTCCAGCTCACACGTGCTGCCAGCCCCTCTCCTCGCAGGGGTGGGGATGGATGTCAGCGGGACCACAGGAAAGATGCTGGGAGATGCCCATGGAGGGTCCGGTGAGTGACCCCCTGTAAAAGCCCGGGGTTCCTGGCATTGGGGGGTGCAGGGGGGGCAGCGAGCATCGGCACCAGCACGGGCAGGGGACCAGGGCAGCCATGGGACAAAGAAGACTGTGGTGGATCCCATCCCCGGCACCCTCTGACAAGTTACAAGCCTCCAGTTTATTAAAGAGACATTCCTACGCTAATAAAAGGCGCGTTGTCTGGTGGCGGAGAGGCTGCAGGATGTTATGGTTGGAATGTTCCTCGGCCCTTGTGTAATTAAAAGCCCCACCAGCTGTGGATCTGCAAGAAGATATTTTTTTTCCCCCCCCAGCCAGCCAGACTCGATGTTTTCTGTGATCTCCATGATGTCACCAGCTCCCCTTTGATGTGTGTGACCGAGGAACCGCCGAGGCTCACGAATCCGGGGGGATAGTTGTCTGGGTATTGCTCATTAGACGACCCAGAAGGATGGAGAAAAGATTAATTACAGAAGGGAGGGGACCGGTCCCTGCATGCATATTCATTAGTGCGTTAGGGCTTGGTGGCTGCTGCGGTGAGCCAAATGCAAAAATAATTATAGGACAAAGTCACTTCCCTGAAGATTTCAACAATGGGACAAAAGGATGGGTTGTTTTCCCCGTTTCATGTGGGGAGGATGGAGATGCAGAGCAATGAAAAGCCTGTCTTAGCATCATGAAACGGACTGTCCACAAGGGATGTGCCATGGGCCAGTCCCAGAGCAGATCCCTCCTGATCCCCCCTCGTGCTTTCACATCCGTATAACACGATTAAACCACAAATCTGCAGCGGTTTCCTTAGGCAAGTCCTCCTCTTGGACTGGCTGCTGGCAAGGAAGGTTGCAGAGGTGGCTGGAGGTCCTTGGAGCAGCGATGCTGAACGCTGCCGCAGCAGCAGTGATGGACCAGGTTTGTGGGGAATGAATGGAGCCGGGTCTGAGCAAATGGCCAATGGCCTCGGGAANTAGAGGACGGCTGGAGCCCACCCTTCAGCCCAGGCTTGCTAGACCATTACACTGGCAGCTTCTGAGCTGGGTTAGATAAAAACCAGCTCCATCCCAGCAGACAGGGCACAGCACGAGCTGTAGGAACAGTATGTCCCCTCCGCTCACACCCTGACTGCTTGCTGGGGCAAATACCGGTCCCAAGCCTCCCAGGGAACATTTCTGTAGGTATTTACCCTGCAAGCAGCCCAGAACTGGATTGAGATAAGGTGAGCGGCTGGGACGGTGTGGAGATGCCTGTCAGGCCGACAAACCTGCAGGGCAAATTAAGCAATCATGTTCCCAGGACATACATAAAAATAAGTAAAAACCACTATTAATCCATAGCAACGAAAGGAGATAGCATGGCAACAGCAGCAACTGCTGCAAAACAAAACAGTAACAAGGAGAGAGGGGGGGAGAGAGAAAATCAAGCCCTGCTCTGCCCTTCGGGGGTTTTTAGTGTAAAGTTCCATCCCAGGTTGCTGGGAGTTAGCACACGGGCTGGGTGCTGATGCGAGGGGATGGTCGGTCCTGCATCGCCCTGTGCATGGCTCTGCTGGGCTGCTGGAGGGTCCCGGGGTGATGGTTTGGTCCCTGGAGCTGGGAGGGGGCTGCAGCGGGGCGGTGGCCGTGGCATGGGGCAGTGGTGGTGGCATTCCCCAGGCTGTCCTCAGGGCAGGTGTGACTGCTGCGGTTCTCTGGGGGTCCCTGAGCCTGTGCTGGGGCTGAGAAACGTCCCAGCTCCTGAGGATTGCCAGCAGAGCAGGGCTGGGAGCTGAGGATATTAAGTCCATTGTGGGTTTTTTCCACTCCCTAATTACTGTTGAGAAAAATCAAAGTATGGTCAGCACAGGAGGGACAGTCCTTGATAGCAGCTCACAAAGACTTCAGAAAGATGAGCTGCTCACGGCTGTTGGCACTGGGGAGGGAAAAGATCCTCTTACTCCTTAGGACTGATGTGCTGTGGACTTGCTGGCTTAAAGAACTGAGCCGTGGAGGGGAGCTCCCACCTTCCAAAATGATGCTTTCAGCCCCGATGAGGGCAACCCCCCCCCAAGAAACAACACTGGGATAAACTCAGCATCAAAACAAGACTCAAACCCTGTTTTGAACCCAGGCAATGATCTGCCGTGTGTGCGTAGGAAGAGCGGGATGGAAATAAGCCCTAATGGTGTTAATTTGAAGTGGGAAGTTTGTGAGTCAGGAGGGGGGGGGGGTGGAAGGGGTGCGGGGGGAAGAGTGGGCAGGAGGCACGATGCAGGGATGCGAAGCGTTGCTGCTTCTGCTGGGTGCTGGAAGGGGTTACGTACGCTTCTGGCATGGCTGGGAAGGTCAGGAGCACCGCGGCATGGTTAGGTGGGCTTGGGGTTTGGGAGGAGAATGGGAGCTGCGTGGAGAGCGGGGAGGGGGTTGCAGAGAGGTGAGTTGCAGGCAGCTTGGCTTTATCGGAACCCACGTTCGACGGATGGTTGTGAAAAGATTTTCCACGCTGTGAGAGCCAAAGCAAATACGGAGGAACTTAATTAAATGCTTGCCTGCTAAAATAATAACTTTCTGATGAATTGAGGAAGGTAACAGCGCAATGAGAGATGGAGCTGATAAAGGAGCAATGATTCTCCGGTGTGCCAGGCAGAAATGCACGGGGAAAGAACACAATAAAGCAGTTTTTTTGGTGGGGAAAGTTCTCTACTTTTTCTCTTGTATAGATCCATGGGTAGGATGCTCTCCACTGCCAAAGCCCTCGGCCCCAAACATGAACCTACCCTCCAGTGCTGCTCTGCACAGTCAGTTCACGGCATGGTACTGTCTGGGTTACCATCAACAAGTGGAAATCCTAGTGCTTGTCTAGAGGAAAGAGAAGGAAAAGGGGAAAAAAAATCAGTGGATAACTGCAATTCTAATCAGCTTTTGCTTGCTGGTGCTGGGAAGATGGGAGACACCTCATCTGCTGGGCCTGGGGCCACCTCTGCACTCCCAGAACTTGTTCAGTGGGGCTCTGGACAGAAAAAAAATGTCAGCTGGAAGAGAGCCCTTCCAAATAAGAAGTGAATGGTAATATCATCATCATACAAAGAACCCGGGAGAATCGTTTCAAGAGGCGAAACTGGAAAAAAAAGACAAAAAAGAAGTCTTGAACCGTGCACCTGCAGAACCTGCTGCCCGTGAGCCTTGCACACGCGTGTGCAGCCCTGCGGCACGGCCGGGGTGCTGGATCCCAGCTCTGCAAAGAGTGCAGATGGAGGCCAGGCAGAGGTTTCTTTTGAAAGCTTCTCTCTAAATGTTATTTCCATTTATAAATTAAAAAAAAAAAAAAGTAGGATGGGTAGATGGCTTTCACCTTTAAAGGGCTGCTCTCCAGCAGCGCTGCTCCCAGCTCCCCACTCTGCCTCCCCTCCTTTGAGCCCTGGGGCTTCAGCGTCTTTTCATCCCCCGGAAAGAGGCTTCAGGACAGCGATGTAACATATTGAAATGGGGAGAACAAGAAGCAATTTTGAACTTTTCTCTTTTTCCAGCAGTTGGCTTTGTCTCAGCAACACCAGCTCCAGCCAGTGCGTTTGGCTTCTTGGGTTTCACTCGGGGTTCGTGGGTTCAGTATTTTTATATTGAGGCCTCAAACCATGGGGGAAGGGTTAGGCCAAAGCCCCATTTTTCCATTATTTTAATAAATGTGATCATTTAAAAAAAGTTTAGTTTTCCAGCCTCCTCCATGCAGATATTCTTTCTCTCAACCCCCCTTCCCCCAGATACCGAAAGTCTGACTTTGGACCCAACATTATTTGGCATGGACC
Organism: Syrrhaptes paradoxus; assembly: GCA_013400615.1. NCBI lineage: Eukaryota > Metazoa > Chordata > Aves > Pterocliformes > Pteroclidae > Syrrhaptes > Syrrhaptes paradoxus. The sequence continues at coordinate 32,112 of VZTO01021270.1, forward strand.
GTCTTAGATATGTTGAACATTACTTCATGGCTGAAATTACAGAAATAAACCCTCTCATAAAATAGAAACTAATAACTTTTACCCTCTTTGTCTTTCTAGGGGAGTCAGGAACAGCTCAGTCTGTACAATAATTATACTGTATGCACGGCAAAAAAAAAGTTCTTGACTCCCACCATTCCCAGCCCCTTCCCCACCAAAGGAAAGAAAAAAAAAAAAAAGTTGGCAATAAATTTAAAACAGTTTTATTTACCTTGAACTACTCAGCCAAGAATGCACATTATTTAGGGACTGAAATAAAAAGCCATTCACTCTAGTTCAATTGGCCATTTAGTTCAATTTGTGTGTGTTACTGCAGGTAATTACTATGGTAATAATGTACTGTAATCTGCGCTGATTTGGAACTTGTCCTGTTTCTGTATTAATAATAAGTGCCATATATGTACTAATTACCAGTTTGTTACCATGGTTATTTGCGTAGATGCCGTGTTAATGATACCCTGGAAACATAAAGCAATCACATTTTTGAATTAAATCTTTGTGGTCTCTTTAGTGCTAAAAGCCCAATTCACATAAAATAATGATGAAGAAAATGAGATCATCGGCGCTGACTTGCCAGCAAGCTGATTAGCCGCACTGCATAAATACACGATTTTACCATACTGAAAAATTAGAGCCTCCAAAACATTTTCCATGGTTGCTAAGTAACTTCCCAAAGATTACATCACTTACAGGAATACGCGGTGCCAAATCTGTCATGCACACGTATTTATAGAGCATACAGTGCGGGGAATGTGGGCTCGGCGAGAGGGCTCCGCTGCTGCCATAGGTGCGAGCTGCCGGCTCCTTGCCAGAGGAGGGGGGTAAATAAACAGGCATCCCCCCCCTTCCCCGACTAATTCACACCCGCACCCCTTACTCCTTGGAAGGAGCCAGGAGGCAATGCAGAGACATCTATTTTTTAGGATTAATTAAAGCCAGAAGGGATCTCTGCTATCCCTCCTCTACAATAATTTAACGCTGGAAGTCCTGGGCTGGCTTGCATCTCTTCTCCCTTTTGAATTGAACCGAGCAGCACGTTTTGGGGGATGATTTGTTGGAAATGTGTACTGGGAGGGATGGGGCTGGCTACTGCTGCCTCCCAGTCTGCAGCTCACGCTGGCACAGGGCAGACGTCTCCGGGTTTTGCTGCAGGACGATGAGCAGCGTTTGTCCCTGCAAAGCATCTCCCTGCAGTCTGCCATCCAACCTGCTATTCCCACGCAGCAGCGACTTTGCTGGCCACGCTGGATCTACATCACAATTAAAAATAGTTTATTGGCAACAAAAACATTCCCTTTTCCCTCATCGCACGGTAAACAATGAGTCCTTCCTACCCAAAAATTAATGGCGATGTTTTAACCAGATGACAGTGGTGCAGGGGCTGGGCCAAGCTGGAGCAGTGCAGCTGGGTGTCCCTGCAGACAGCAGGGAATAAGGCAGAGAAACCTATAGGTCCCAACCCTATAGGAAAGTCTGATCCCTACTGATCTGGAGCCCTCACAGGTCTGTCGGGAGCAGCAAGACCCAGAGGGTGCCAGAGGTAGTGGGGTCTGGGCACTGTGGGTGGGCTAAAGGACAGAGCTGGGGCTCTGCTCCCTCGCTGGCTGGGTTTGTCCAGGAGATGAGCAAGGAGGTGGGAAAGAGCATCCCGGTGAGTCTGCTTGAGAGAACCTGGTGTCCTGGACTGTGGGTGTCCAGGAGGACTAACAGCCACTGCAATATCAGCCAAAAGCCCTGGGAAAATCACAACATCAGTTTGCCAAGTGGAATTGCCGGACCCTCCGCACGTCGCAGAGGGGCTGCCTGAGGCACCCGCTGGAAGATGCTCCTGGTGTCCACCCGCTGAGATGCTGCAGGACCATGGCCGCAGCGGGAGCAGACTTTCTCTCCGTTATCCTCCCTTCGTTTTGGCCCGAGGCCATTGCTGCATTTCCCTCCCTGCTCCTGCAAAACCCAGTCCCGAGCAGCGGATGCCATGTCATTTGAAAAGCTACTTAGTGCTCTTTATTATCTGGTCATTATTTTTCCAGTGAAGCCTGAGATAAGCAAAGCATAAATCAAACCAGAACAGGAGCCACTTGGAGCAGGTAAAGGATGGAAAAGATTTTAATCAGTGAATCTGGGCAAGAAAAGCCAAAAGAGGGAGAGGGAGGGAGGAAAGGGGGGTGAGAAACAAAGAAAGGGAAAGAAACACCACTTGTTGTTTGTGGGACGAAGACAAATGTTTCCAAAGCCACATTTTCCACATGACTCCCAGTAAAAGCTCTTGGTTTGATTATTAATCACAGGGCGGCCTCCATCCATCACTCCATCCCTCCATTGCCTCTCGAGCTGTTTGATGTGCTACCCTTCGCTCTCCCATTCCCCATCCGCCCTCCTCGGGCAGCTCTGACAGGGGAAAGCGCGGGAAGTTATTCCAATAAAGAAAATGCAATCAAATAAATAGGGGAGGAAATAAATAAGAGCATCAGGAAAGCTTCTGCTGCGCTGGTTGGATCCCTGCCTCTTGAGGCTTCTGGAGAGCTGCTGACACTGGGAGCGTCTTCTGAAATGGATGGACTTTGCCTCTTGCCTCATACATCTGTTTAATGACCTCTCCTTGCAGGCACTTGACATGTGATTTATGGGATATAAATTTTACCTCTTCGCTTTGGTGTTGCAATCGCTACGTTCTGCAAGGTGAGAGCATCTCACCCCGCGGGGACACCGTGCCAGCTCCCTCGCCCTCCTGCTCGCTGAACTTTCTTCCTTTGGCCCTTCCTTTAAAAAAACAACAACAAAAAAACGGTCAAGAACAGAAAAAACAACAGCCTTTAAAAAAATGTGTTTTTTCCTCTTTAAAAGAAAACTGCTGCTGACGCAGCCTTTGCAGCGTTCAAGGCTGATGGCACTTTTCAGAAAAAGAAAACAGCAGCATCCCAGCTGATTTCCTGCAAATAATAATAATAAAAAAATGTATGTATATAAATAAATAAGTCCTTAATTCTTTTACTGGCATCTGTAGCCTCTAATTCATAAATTCATCAGGACTTTCCCAGGATGTCAGTTTTGGCAAATGAGCCCTGAGTTGCTTCATGCTAATGGAGCGGTGGGCTGCCTGACCTCAGGAAATAGAGAGGCCAAACATGAAAAAACAGAGCTGGGTTCAAGGCTGGGGCTGTGAACCCCAGATTTGAGGGTGAGGTCGGGAAAGGGTCAGGGAAGCATTGTGTGCTCGCAAGGGGAGAAACGCTGGTTTCTATTTAAAACCTTTTCATGCCGCTGCCAGAGCCCTCTCGCCATTGTGCGCGGGAGCAGCCCGGCGATGGAGAAATGCGCCTTGAAGATCCTGACCGCGGGAACGGGAAAAGATTGGAAACAGTCACGCTGACGTGTTACGAGCCAAACCCTCCCTTACCTTGGGAAGAGAGGGAGGGCGAGCTCTGCCTGGCTCTTTTCAGCGGCTAACGCAGATGGATTTGCTTTGGCATTTAAGGGTGATGGATGTGCCAGGTGCTATTCATTAGAAATGATTTGTTGGGGCCGGCGTAGCTCGCCTGCCCATTAGGACGCATTTACTTCGCAGGTTAGTAATGATGGGTGCGCTTAATAGTTTCTAAGTATCAGAGGGCATTAAAAAGCCCTGGAAGAGAAGCCTATCAATATTTACAGCTTCAATTTGTTGGGGGAGGAAACCAGTGCGTGTGCCTGGAAGGGACGCCCGCCCCGAGCCCCTGCTCGCCGGTGTTGGCACAGGGGAGGCTGGAGCGGAGCGAGGGGGAACGGCCGGGAATCCGGCTGAGCTTTGTCCTTCATGCATCTAAGTGATGTGGTGGCAGCAGCTTATTCGGCTCTGGTGGGGAAAACCGAGACCCATCGCTAAAATCAGGCACATGCCAAAGGCAGAGGCAGCAGCAGAGCCCAGCAGCCCCAGGTCCGGCCCCGGGAGTGGTGGTCCTGTTGGGGATATCTCTGTGCAAGCATCATGGGCTGTGATCGGAGGAGGCGGAAGGTCATTCACTGAGGGATGATTATGGCTATTACATCCCAATTCCCTTCCCCTGCCCTCCCCCCGGCCCGGGCTTTGCTCCGAGTGAGATCCCGTTAACAGCCCTCTGCCGATGGGCAGCCATTTACTTAAGTCCCAATTTTTCATTAAAATAGCACATATGGCTATCAAGCATCGCAAGGTCACAGGGCTGCATTGTCTCAGCTTAATATGATGCTATTAAGGCTGGACCATAATGTCCCAGATACAGCAAGTTCAGCAGCGTAAGATCAAGCATTGGGCAAGACTGCAATTTCCTCCTGTCCTCCTGCTACGATCTTATCAAAGCCTGACTGATCTCTATAGACAAAATCGCACCAGAAAGCATTAAATATCGTGAAAGGCTCTGCTTCCACCAGCCCGCGGGGAGGTTGGGTTCGCAGCCTGTCTCCCTTTGTGTCGCTGCCTCCCCTCTCCGGCGGGGACCAGGGAAGCATTGGCTTGGGTGGTTCAAGCATCCAAGCCAAGAAATGGGTGTGAGTTCAATTTTTAGCTTTGCCATTGGTTTTTGGGTTTTGGCTTGTTTTTTTTTTTTTTTTTTTTTNAGCCTGACCTCCATTCAATCCTACTCTAACTTTTTGCCCAGCTCAGCATCATTCTGCTGGGTCTTGGCTGCCCACACAGCCACTGCACTGGCCTGGGACCCTCAGATTGGTGGCCACCGCTGCTCTCTGCAGCCCTCAGGAACCTTTTTATTTCTCCCTCCATTAAACTAGTCAAGCATCATTCTTTTCTTCCAGCCTTTATCTTCCTATCTGAGCTACAAGTGCCTGCACGCAGCCCCTTTATCCTGCCACGTACTTGTACAGTTCCTAGGGCAGCGGGGCCCCGCTCTCGGTACTCGATGAAAGGCAGGCAGGCAACCTCACAATCAGGGAACAGAGGCAGAGGTAGGAAAAGGTAGACTGGAAGCTGTCTGGTGGCTTTATTAAGTCATGCAAAGATGTGCCACTTATTGACTCGTTGACACTGATATAACGAGGTGTACGTGTGCCCAGATGGGAGGTTTTCATAGCAAGAAGTAAGCACATAAATAAAACCAAATTTGTGTGCACACCAGCCCTGCCAAGGAAGAAGCATCTCTTGCAATATCTCCGTGAGCACGGTTTGCAGAGCAAACAAATTTGTTATTTCATCTCAGTAGCGTGGAGGCACGCCAAGCCCCCCCCCCAGCCAGCCCCAAGCTTCTGCGGAGGGAGTGGGGAGGACCAGCATGGAAAAATCCTGGTGGCTGTCCCCAGCAGATGTGCCAGGTGTCCCCATGCATGCACGGCCGTGCTGCGGTGTGGCTGTCCTGGGCTGGTGCCTCTGCATGGCCCCGTGCACACCGGGAGAGCCGGGGGACGAGGGGGGAGGCGGTGGGAAGGGTCTTCCTTGCAAAGCAGACCAACCAACTCCCCAGAAAGGAAAAGAGATGCAAAAGCCAAGCTCCTCGGCCATTATTTCCCATTTGAGTCAGAACAGCTTAAAAGATAATTAGTGAATTGAGCAATGGAAGCCATCTCCCTATAGCTATGTGTCAGCTCCTATTAGCTGCTCTGTAACGCTGCCTGATAATACACAGATACTCTCTGGAGATATCGATCATTTATTTACCAGGCTTGTGCTTCCCCCTCTTCCCCCTCGGTGGGCAGGGATCGCGGCGGCGGGCGGCCGCTCCATCACACCACGCCAGGCTCTGCAGACAGCCGTCAGCTGCAATTGTTTTCTAGTGAAAATAGATGTTCGGTATTGATCTCTTTCCTCCGCTGGAGTCCGGGGGCCTTCTCCTTAGTTACTCTAATAAAACACAACTAATTAAATTTGTGCCTTGCTTTTTCAATATTGCATTATCCTAATTACTAATTAAGGGGACCACATGTAAGGGAGAGGAATTATTCCCTGCAAAAGATCTCCTAGTGGCCTAGATGACATCTCATGGAAGGAGGAAATCTTTCAGCAGAGGCCAGGACTGAAGTTTGGGGAAGGGATCCCTGGGGGCAACTTAACAAGAGGCTCTTTAACTCTTTAGCCGCTGCCCCGGTATTTGCTGAATCACGGACTATCTGGGAAAACACCCGTGCAAAGCTGCGGGAAGCAGCTGACGGGCAGGGAAGCTGTGGGTTTATGTGCAAGGAGAAATTGGGGAGCGATTAAAAGGAATGGGGACATCTGTGCATACTGCCATCTGCCTGGGAAAGCACGTCAGGGAAAAGTGGAGGAACCGACTCTTCAAGACAAGTGGGTCACCCACTCGTGTCCTCCCACACCGAGCCCAGCCGCCCAGCCCGACCAGCCGCAGCGTCCAGCCCGTATGGGGACATCCCCGAGCTGCGGCTGTTGGGGAGGAACAAGCTTGTTCAAGCCTGTACAGGATGTCTTGCTCTTGTCAGGTCTGTGCCAAAATGGTTTTGTTACATTCCAAGTGGCAATTAAATACAGAAAATTACAGAGGAGGCTCTTTGGGGGACCACTGGCAGCAGGGGGAAAGTTTGCCACGCTGTGCTCCAGGGGCATCCCATCATTACCAGTGACTCCCAGTAATGAAGCACTGGGTGATGCGCTGAGCAAGGGAAACCTAAAGCCAGGCTTAAACCAGGCTGCTGGGCTCATAGCAGCCCTGCTCTGGGACTGGAACCGACTTAAGCTGTCTCCTACACAAGGACCATTGAATAAATCCCAAATTTCCTTTAATACGCCCCAGGGACCAAAGACCAGTGGTGCAGGAGCCTGTGCTGGGCTGCGCTGACCCTCTCCCCGCTGGACCGCCCTTCGCTGGAGTTCACTAACATTTTCATTTCATTTTCCGTGTGAATCGCTGCTCACGCTCTGGCTGTTCCAGCTTCATAAGTCACCGGTTCATTTCTCATACAGCTCTTGTAGAAACATATTTTTCCCCTTAAATATGTGGCTTGAAAAGTGTGAACTGAGATGCACGCTGAAAAGGATTTGGAAAGAATAGCAAATAGGTACTTGGTGGAGAAAAAAAATTACTTTGGCCATTATAGAGAACCCCCCAGTAATGGGATTCATGAAGAACATGTTCAGCCAAAGATCTGGGCACTGAGCAGGGCCAGCTTTACTGCCCAGTGCTGTAATGATGCTCAGGCTTTGGGATGAGCCTTTCTGCTGTAGGTGTCTACCCGGGAGGAGCAGAGTCACCAGCACTGGACACCTGGGGAAACAGAGGCACCGCGGCACCTTGTACAGCAACAGGGATTGTTAAAGGTCAAACACCTTCCAGATCCTCCCCATTTCCCTTTTCACGGTGATTTGCATGTTGCTGTGTGTAGCACTGTTACAGACAGAATTTGGCCAAGGACCTATATCGTTAATTGAAATTTAAAAATACTCCAGACCATATTGATGCCTATGTTTAGCATCCTTTTGGTTTCTATTCTGCTCACAGGTTAAACCGATCATGGATCCATTTTGGATTATTTTATCTCTCTTTCCTTGCAGTGATTGAAATCTTAATAATCAAGGATAATATCGACGCCAAAGTTTTAAGCAATAAACATATAAACAGAATGAAGAGCAGCAGAATGCTCATGTCTCTCCACAGTGAAAATTGTTCCGTTTTATTTTGCTGCAGCAGATGTTAAGTTTCCAATAATAAAATAAAATAAAAAATCTAAGGGAGACATTTAGCAAAGTATAGCTTTACACTCCAGAGTTATCACTCCAATTTCAACTGGGACCATAAAGTTTTATGAGCTATTAAATTGTCCTAAACCTCCTTTAACACACCAGCTCCAATGTTGGAGATTAACCATTTAGAAAAAGGAGGTTACCTTAGCAGAGATCGGCCCATTTTCCCGCACTCTTATTCAGTCAATAACACTTTTCCATGGCAGAACCATTTGCTGGAGTGTGTGGCTGGTAATTAGCCTGCATGCCCTGCAGGTAATGCAGCCGCAGTAGATGCAATCCCTCCCACAGCGCGAGGAGCAGCAGCAGCAGCAGGATGGATGCTCAGGAGAGCAGAGCTCTGGGTGGGACTCCGGAGAGCAGAGGTAAAATCTCGGCTCCTTACCTGGCTGCAGTTTTGGTTCCCCCATCCCCTCCCACATTCAATAGGGATGCTCATTATTTCTCTTTCCCCGTTTCCTTTTTGTTTGGGTGACAAATGCAACTGACCATGGGCGTTGACTGTGTCTTATTACCTTGCAGAAGAGACCCTTGATGCTGGAGTGAAATTGGTGTGTACACCGCCCAGGAAAAGGTTAACAGTGATTTCAATTTGCACTTGCAGGAGAAACTTAAAAACACTCCAGCCACATCCACAAAGTGTCACAACACCCTCCAGCAGCCCAGTATTATTTTATTGATTTTTAAACAGGTGCAAAACAAGGAGCAGAGATGGCCTGGATCCCCAAAACGATCTTCAGCCTGTTAAAGGGGACCCGTGGGACTTTGCCACTTGTGATCTGTCAAATCACCACCCTTCACCTCCCTGCTGAACTGCTGTGTGACCCCCTGGGCACCAAACCTCTGAACATATCATCGCTTTGACTGTAAGCAGCCTGTCTGCCCCATGGTCTGGGCTGGTCACACCTGGAAACATCTGTCTTGAGAGAGCTGAGCAGTGGGAAATGTCTCCTCCCAAAAGCCCAATTCCCATTTCCCCTCTGATAAGATCAGCAAAGACTAGTTTTCCCCCCAAACTTTTTTGAAGGTATTTCCTCTTTTGAGTCTTTATGGATGGTTTCTCCTAGGCAACGGCTTAGAGTGGACATGTCCCAGCACCAGGGTGGGATGTCTTCCCCAGGTACACACTCCAAAGCCATACATACTTCAGAGCCTCTGATACCTCTGAGAGGACCAAGCCGGACCCCACCATCAGCCTCCTCTGTTACAGCACTGCCTGTATTCCAGGTTTGGCTGCTCTGGAGGGTCTCTGCTTTCTTCTCAGCCATCTGCTGTGGTTAAAATCCCAACCAGGACTTCAAATTCGTGTACAGTCGGTGCAACAAGCCAGTGTGCCAGCCTGTTCTGGGGAGACAGGAGGAGGGTTGTACGACTTTGATCCTTCATCAGACTTTGAGGACATGGTTCACAAGGTTTGTATACACTGCAGCCTTTTTGCTTAAAAAGACACATTTTGCTGGCTGAGGTGTCTCAGACATCAGCAGAAACTGCATTAAGAGCAGTGATTTAGTACAGCAAGCCTCAGGCTTCAAAACCACTCTGTCTTCACTGCTGCAGATGTGTCCTGTATCACAGAGAAATAAGGTTTAACTGATGCAAGCTTGAAGACTAATAGGACAGTCCATCTACAATTAGTTGGAGGTTGAACTTTTGGAGCCGTATCTTCTGCAGCTCGGGAGGGCTCAGAGGAAGAATCCCTCCGATGGAGCAGGCTATGTGCAGTGGACCTTTTGTTTGAGCAAGTTTTAAGACTGAGTCAGAAAGATCTCCTGACACCTCTTCCCTCCCTGCACTCCCCAGATAACAAGCAGCAGCTCTGAAAGACAGCAGAGCCCTCTCTCTCGCTCATCCTGACCGGAGACGGCCAGCCTGGAGTCAGAGGGGGGTTCAGTGGCCCCTGCCCACAGGCTGTGAGTTTCCTTCTGCAATCTGTAATTGCCCTCAACTACCACTGAGATGAGGGGCACCCTAAAAATGCTACATACCCTAATAGAGATGGACTTCACAGTTTTCTTCTTCCAGTTCCACCTCTCTTGGGTTAAAGTAGCCCTGGTAGAGCAGTCCCATTCTCTGCTGGTCCCTACAAGAGCCCTCAGCATCTTCCCAGGCAGCAAGCCCCAGCTGGAACAGGGCACGGTCTTATACAGCAGCCTCTGTGTCCCAGCTTGCTCTGCTGGGGCTCCTGGCCCCACACCGGTGTGTTGTCCTCACCCTAAGGGACACTTGGTCAGAAGGAGTCAAAGACCCAACACCCCAGGAGGTGCTTTGTTGCTCAGCCTTAATAGTTAAAGGGATGAAAAGAAATGCAAGGCCCTATTCAAAGCAGAGGCTTGTCAGCATTTCCCGGCCATTCATCTGCCTCTTTCTGTTCCTTTGCTTTCCTTCTAATGTATGTAGATGGAGAATGCAAATACCATCGTGAGAAAACTGACCTTTTGGCTGAATGTCACCAAGTTCTGCAGCTGTGGGAGTGTTTGCATTCAGTCGTTAGCTTTAGCCGGTACAATTATTTTTATATATCCCTGTAAGACTCGATGGGATGACTCAAAAATGGTTGTGACCTTGGTTGTTCTGGTGGTTTGCTGGGCTACAGTTCTCAAATGTTGTGCTGCTAACGTCAATGCTAGCCTTTCAAACTAGCAACCCCTAGCATGTACCTGGGTCTTCCACTGTTCTACAAAAGCCGTCGTTCAATGGCTGGGGAAACCAGCCAGCAGTCTGGGAGTACCCCTCTAGGAATGGAGTCATCTAAACTCCACTGCTAACACCATGTTTAATGTTGGAAACCTAAAACACGAGGTATTGAGCTCAAAATTCCTAAGGGACCTTGTTTCCAGAGCTTCTAATGGATGAAGTCAACGCCAAAGGCACTCCAAAGTGTCCCTCTTTGGCCATGACGAGCTGGGTATGGCCACATGGCATGTCGCCGATGTTGCTCTGGAGCGATGAACATTTTTTCATAGAAATGAAGCCCAAAATACAACTTCGGTGACACTTCAGAAAACTTTGGCCATCCTGCCTGTGCTTGCAGGACTGTCACGGTGCTTCCTCATCCCTTGGCTCCTTAGGAGGGGATTCAAAGGCTGAGTTGGCTCACTCTCAAACTCTTCTCCTGTATGGATATCATGCTGTTTGAAAAAAAAGTTCTCTGTGCCACATTACAGGCAAGCAGTCTGCCTGGCTTGCTCTGAATACTAACGCTTTGCTTTTGTGTCCGCTCGCCTCTCGTCTCTGTTGAATTTCATTCCATCAGACAGTCTTACATCGTACGCTTCCTTTATACGATGTTAAAATCCATCTCTGCCGTTCTCAAAGTGGTTGACTGAGCATGCTGGGCTTAGCCATGTGAATGGAGAGCAGCTTACGGCGTGAAAACCTGGGAGGGGCTTGGGGTGGGCTGTGGAGGACCAGAGATGAGCTGGGAGCCATCCGAGCAGGGCTCCAGCAGCGTGACCACCCCGGCTCTCTCCCTCCATCCTGTCGGACTCCAGCCTGCCATGGTCATTTTGCCATCCAGCACCTCCAAACCTTTTCCTCATCCTTTTCAGCCCCTGTTTGACATGCCACAGCCATCCTGTCACCTACATCTCAGTGATGTTGCTTGGAGAAATTAGGGCAACTACTGTACCGGGTTTTTATTAGCATTGCCAAACTCTTTCAGCATTTTTAGAAAGGGCTTGAAAAGAGGCCAAGTCGCTTCTCCTTCTTCTGTTTCTTTTCCTCCACCTCCTCCCTCCCCACCCTCCCTCCCCTTTGCTGTCTGCGGATGCTTTGGGATGAATTAATTTAGACGTGTGATTTTGAATGTTTTTGGCTCCTGGTTATCGAGCCATTCAGCGGCTCTGGGAGCCTCCCCCATCGGCTGTTATTGAACCAGACAGAGAGGGGCGGAGGAGATGGCAGCAGCCTGATTTGTTGGCTTGTTAGTTCTGCTCCTGCGAACCGTCCATCGTCTCATGTTTCTGCAGGCTGACGGGAGAGACGGCAGCCAAAACGCTCCTCGAGGCTGGCTGCGGAGCAATGCCCTGCGTGGGATCGTTGCTAGCATCTCGGTGGAGCGAAAATGGGTGGTTTCTGCCTGTTTTCCCTTTGCCTCCCCCAGTGTCCTATTCCTGGGTCAGGATGTCACCCCAGCTCTGCTCTGGGATCCCTGTTGGTGTCTTGGCGAGGTATTTTTAACCCCAAGGGGAGGCAGAGCTGCTGGACTGACAGCAATATGCACATGGAGAAGACCTTCTCTCTGGTCCTTGCTTCCATCCTGGGCTGGCTTTGATTTCTCCTCCTTGGAGGAGCTCAGGATCTGCCCCAAAGCCCTGCAGCTCCAGCAGTCTGCAGGAGCCCTGGTCCCAGGGCAGCCCTGCCCACTTCCCCCACCCCACAGAGACCCCTGTGCCAGGGCAGAGCTCGGTGGGCACCGATGCCATCGGCAGAGCCAGGTTTCCCTCTGCTGAAGGACTGATGAGCTCCGGGCATCGCGTGTCTGGCTCTGCTGGAGCCTCCCTCCAGTAAGCAGAGGCAGAGATCACCACTACATCCTTCTGAAAGGCACTTCCCACCGGTGCTGTGCTGGGGGGTTGAGCTGAGATGCTTTAATCATTGGGAGGATTGTTAGAATTCATCATTTTCTCAGCTTTCTAGTTAAATTTTAAAAGCCCACCTGAAACTCTCATTAGTATCCGTCAAGACTTTCTTTGAGTATACTTCTGCTCTGATTTCGTACTAGGCTAATATCTAAGAAAAATATTATCTCTCTGCTTGGCTCGCTGCCATCCCAGATGTGTTGGTATTTCAGTGGTGGATGAAGCTGCTCCGGTTTATTTATCTAGCTGGTAAAGCCGCCCCTCCAGACGAGGGGTGCAGGAGGACTCCCCTTCCTCTGAACTTGGGGTCCAAGTACAGTAGGGCCCGGTGGAGATCCCATATGGCTTTAAACCATCCCCATGTGCATGCCATGGACCTGGCAGAACTCTGTTCCTGGGGCTCTACTTAGATGTCTGTGCTTTAAACAGCAAAGAAATGTGCAGAGCCTTAATTCATGCCTTTCTCGGGGTGGCACTGGGAATTGGTAGAAGGTCTTTGGGTGCAAAAGTTTCTATTTTTCATATTTAATCCAATCTTACTCATTAGACACCAGATCAAAACATCAGAGGTGCAAATGGAGACATTTTGGGGGACTGCAGTGGACTTTGGAGCCTTGTTTGTAACTCAGCAGGATTTGGTAATTGGGGTTCAGATCCAGAGAGGTTTTGAAGTTTGTCACTCCCACCGGTATCACTGAAATCCTCCCGAGATTTACCACAGAGCCCTCATGGGAAGGGGGCTGGTGCTGGGGCTGGGCTGGGAGCTCTCCGCACCCACACCCCCTGCAGGAGTTTTTCAATTCATCTCTTTGGGAGAAGGTTAACACCCCAAAAAAGGGACTTTTTGGCCCAAACTGTACCAAAGCATGGCTTGTGTGGATATAACCACTCCATCCCCATCACTCCATCCCCATGCACCCGGGGAGTGTGCACCACCCTTCCTGAAAGCTCAGACCCCTCCAGGCCAAGGTTAAAAGCACTGCCTTGCTCTGGCATTTTTTTTTTTAATTTTTTTTTTTGCTAGGATTACTGCCCGGGCTGTCCACTACCTGAGCCGAATCCAGCCAGCTCTGCCAGGGCTGTTCCTTGCAGAGCTCTGGCCATTGTCCCAGAAGAAGGTACGGCCACGTGAGAAAGCACGAGGTAACCCAGGGTGTGAATTTATGGCCCAGCAGCTGCTCCCTGGCTGTGGCCAAAGTGCACGTTTACCCTCTGGTGAATGCAAAGAGCTCCGCGATCGGTGCCCGGCAGGGATGGAGATGAGCTGCCCGTGGGAAAGGAGCAGGGACATGGACATCGCTGAGCAAACCTTGCCAGCATCCCCCCTGGGTGCAACCCACGGCAGTGTGCTGGTGTGGCTGTGCACAGGGAGGGCTGGCACAGGGAATTGTCCCAAAATCCCCAATGCAGTGGGAAAACACTGCGCAAAGAGCTCTGCTGGTAAATTCCCTCTGCTCACGAGGCCGTGGGAGCTGGGGCTGGAGGATGCTTTAATGCACTCATCTCGCACAGAGCACTTGATGTGTCTCCTCCATGTGATGGGGGGAAGAATGGAGAAGAATGTGGAGGGCAGAGGAGAGCGGTGCCGGCGCGGTTGAGTGTCTGAGGTGGATGGCGACGAGGCAGCCTGCGAGCAGCCTTTCTCCAGCTGGGTTCCTCTTTTGCAATTCCAGCGTCTTGTTTCTCAGTAATTTATATTGACAGAGTCTTTCAAAACACTTTAGAGTTGTTTACAACATTGAGCAAGAACATTTTGTCTCATGTCCTCTTCATTCTTAAAGACAATCCTCTCCGTCCTCCGTCCCCCCGCTCCCCTCCGCCGGCTTGCTGAAGCATCTCCCTTGCTCTCTGCAAACCCAATTGGCTAAAAGAGAACCTGCAAATCTACCTGATATGATGCTCCTTCCTCTCTAATTACTAATTAGCTTTTCCAATTAGGGAAAAAATCACCTTTTCAACGGCAGAACCCTCCCTGTGCCAAAAGCGCTCGTTCATGTCTGCGTGTCCTTGCACACACGCTGTGGCTGTGACGTGCTGGCAGCCAACGTGACACAAACGCTGCAGCGAGAAATGGGCACGTTTGGGTTCTGCTCCAGCCTCCCCACATGGCCACCCGAGCTGGCCACCCTCTGCCAGGCCAGCTGTGATGTTTTCTCTCCAAGCACTGCGTGCAAGCAGCAAGCATGTTGCTGGAGCCCAGCATGAGCTCAGCCTGCAGCAAGCCCTCTCCTCCCCATCCCTCCCGATTTCTGCAGCCTTTTGCAGTGGTCTGGCCCATCTGGACATCGTGGTTGTCCCTTGTTCCCAGGCGCATTGTCCTAAGAGCATTGGGAAGATGATTATTTTGCAAAGCCTCTGTCCACTCCTGTCCCCATCCCATCAGCAGCAACCACTTCAGAATCTTTTAAAAATCTTCAGCCTTGCAGGGAGAGTCCTTTTGAAACCTTTTAACAGGAGGAAATGAAGCAAAGGACTTGGATTCCTGGGGAAGACAAACCCTCTCTGCAAAACCAGCTACTCCTGGAGCCTGCAAGCAAAGCACCAGCCAGACCTGGCAGCACTGCCCCGGGCAGTTTAATGCTGCCAGCATGGGGGGAGAGCAGCAAGCGGCACAATCCCCGGGCAGGCGAGGGCAGTACTTTCTGCCAAGTCTTGCGTGGTGTGTGCTCAAGCCTGCATCGTCGTGCTCTCCCTGCCCGGGTCCTATTCCGGTTAGATTAAAGCTTTTACACATTTGACTGCCCATGCCACAATAATCCTCCCATTTGCACTCTCCTAAGAAGGCTGGAGTGCCCAATTAGTTTGGAGTCTGCTGTTTTACATGCTCTTGGCTTTGATTAAGACTTTTCATCTTTCAGGCAGACATCAAAGTGAAATCTTGAGTTTTGCGGCGCTGCATCGTGGGCTCGGGGTGTTCTTGCTCCTTCCTGGTGATTAGCAGATGAGCTGCCCGGATGACAAGGCAGCAGGGAGGGATCGCTGTGTCCTTGCAGGCAGAGGAGCAGCAATGGGGACATTTCACCAAAGTCTTCCTCCTCCTGCCCTGCACCTTCCTACCTCCTTCCTTCCTACCCTGCGCCCAGGGGTTGCCCAGATGGCTGAACCCAACCACTCAACAACCTGTTATCATCAAGGATCAGTCCCAGGAGGGGACAAACTTGGTGAACTCTGGAAAAAAAGTACCAAACTGTGCTTTGGCTTTCTAATCCCAGGCGTTGGCATGACTTTCAGCCACTTGGTGCAATCAGTAGCGTTGTGCCAACATCAGTAAACCATGGAGGTCTTGGCAAGGCATAGATCTGGCCCAGTGGGTTTTTCCCATCCATGAAGGCATGGTCTGGTGCTCCCCAGTCCCCTCCATGTTCATTAGAACAACAGTCACAACAGTGTTCACCCCAATCCACCCCCCTCCTACCTCCACACCTATCCCCCTGCAGAGATGTACTCATCCGGAGGGACAGGTGAGAAGCATTTCCAGGCTTACTCCTCACCGTGTCCTCTCCTAAATTGCTCTGCAGGGCTAATCAACTGTGACACCGCTGGGAAACTCATTTAAACACATGAAGAGGGAAAATGGGGGTGTGCGTCTCAAGGAGGCTCCCCGACATATGGCATCTGGCTGATGAGAGAGTCTGTCAGGAGCAGCCTGCGCGGTGGATGCTCCCTGCGATGATAACTGCTCAAAGTGGATGAGCTTTCTGTCAACAGCTTAATAATCTGTGTCTGCCACCATCCCGTGTCAGCCAACACTCCTGTAACAAATGGCTGATAAGGAGGAGGTTAGACTGGGGAAAATGGGCTGTTTTGTCAGCACAATGTTCTTGTCAACAAAAAGACTCTGGAAAAGCTTGTTGGCTCCTTAGGAGCTCGCCTGGGATGATTCACCAGCCCCACAGCCCGGCTGGTCCCAAAGCCTTTCTCCACCAGCAGCCGCTGCAGCAGCAGAAGTGGCAAAAAACCCCTGCAGTAAGCAGATGTGGTTGAGCCTCCTCCCAACCCAAGAAATTAGCCTGGTTTTCATCCTGAAGCTTTTTTATATCTCTTCCCCACATCTTTCTTTTTTAAACTACTTGCTCCTGTATGCGTGCCGTGTCTCACAGTCCACACTGAAACTCTGCTGCAGCTTTGCCCTGTGGTGGGGAGTCCCACAGCTGAGCCACCCTCCGTGCAGAGAAACCTTCCCTTTTGTCCTCAAAATCAGTGGCAACAACAGCAGCGAGGACCCCAGACGTGGCACATCTCCCCCAGGTCAGGTCCCAATTCTGCCTCTGGATGAACTGGGACAAACGTGGGGCTGGAAGTCCAGTGCCCAGTGCTGCAGCCCTTCTCTCAGCTCATCCCAGTGCCACTGTGGGACTGGAGAACGTTGGTCGCATCACCCAGCTCGCACCACGGAGGTGGATGCACTGGGGGAACTGGAACCCGAAGCCTGGATCTAGAGACTGGCAGGAGACCAGCCCATCCTCATTGCACAACAGGAGCCGTCCCATGGGCTTCTGCCGGGGAAAAGGAAGGAATTAGCGCTTGGGGAGCAAATTCCTCTGGCTGCTTGAGGCCAGGACTCAGCGCTCTGGAATGCCAGAGCGATAACACGGCACGAGAGCGGACGTTTAAAGGGGCTGCGGATGCAAACAGCAACC
>VZTO01021270.1:49647-84334 GCA_013400615.1 Syrrhaptes paradoxus
AGGGGTTGCCCAGATGGCTGAACCCAACCACTCAACAACCTGTTATCATCAAGGATCAGTCCCAGGAGGGGACAAACTTGGTGAACTCTGGAAAAAAAGTACCAAACTGTGCTTTGGCTTTCTAATCCCAGGCGTTGGCATGACTTTCAGCCACTTGGTGCAATCAGTAGCGTTGTGCCAACATCAGTAAACCATGGAGGTCTTGGCAAGGCATAGATCTGGCCCAGTGGGTTTTTCCCATCCATGAAGGCATGGTCTGGTGCTCTCCAGTCCCCTTCCTGTTCATTAAAACAGTCACAACAGCATTCACCCCAATCCATCCCCCTCCTACCTCCACACCTATCCCCCTGCAGAGATGTACTCATCCGGAGGGACAGGTGAGAAGCATTTCCAGGCTTACTCCTCACCGTGTCCTCTCCTAAATTGCTCTGCAGGGCTAATCAACTGTGACACCGCTGGGAAACTCATTTAAACACATGAAGAGGGAAAATGGGGGTGTGCGTCTCAAGGAGGCTCCCCGACATATGGCATCTGGCTGATGAGAGAGTCTGTCAGGAGCAGCCTGCGCGGTGGATGCTCCGTGCGATGATAACTGCTCAAAGTGGATGAGCTTTCTGTCAACAGCTTAATAATCTGTGTCTGCCACCATCCCGTGTCAGCCAACACTCCTGTAACAAATGGCTGATAAGGAGGAGGTTAGACTGGGGAAAATGGGCTGTTTTGTCAGCACAATGTTCTTGTCAACAAAAAGACTCTGGAAAAGCTTGTTGGCTCCTTAGGAGCTCGCCTGGGATGATTCACCAGCCCCACAGCCCGGCTGGTCCCAAAGCCTTTCTCCACCAGCAGCCGCTGCAGCAGCAGAAGTGGCAAAAAACCCCTGCAGTAAGCAGATGTGGTTGAGCCTCCTCCCAACCCAAGAAATTAGCCTGGTTTTCATCCTGAAGCTTTTTTATATCTCTTCCCCACATCTTTCTTTTTTAAACTACTTGCTCCTGTATGCGTGCCGTGTCTCACAGTCCACACTGAAACTCTGCTGCAGCTTTGCCCTGTGGTGGGGAGTCCCACAGCTGAGCCACCCTCCGTGCAGAGAAACCTTCCCTTTTGTCCTCAAAATCAGTGGCAATAACAGCAGCGAGGACCCCAGACGTGGCACATCTCCCCCAGGTCAGGTCCCAATTCTGCCTCTGGATGAACTGGGACAAACCTGGGGCTGGAAGTCCAGTGCCCAGTCCTGCAGCCCTTCCTCCCTCTCAGCTCATCCCAGTGCCACTGTGGGACTGGAGAACGATGGTCGCATCACCCAGCTCGCACCGCGGAGGTGGATGCACTGGGGGAACTGGAACCCGAAGCCTGGATCTAGAGACTGGCAGGAGACCAGCCCATCCTCGTTGCACAACAGGAGCCATCCCATGGGCTTCTGCCGGGGAAAAGGAAGGAATTAACGCTTGGGGAGCAAATTCCTCTGGCTGCTTGAGGCCAGGACTCAGCGCTCTGGAATGCCAGAGCGATAACACGGCACGAGAGCGGACGTTTAAAGGGGCTGCGGATGCAAACAGCAACCCTGTGACCTGTCCTTGGCTGCAGCCCAAAACTCGCAGCTTCAAGCTGCTGTTGCAACCGAGAGCGGTTGGTTGGACAGACGGACAGACGGTGTAAGCTGACGGAGTTGCTCCACATTTAATGGTGCTTCCTCTGGCTTGCATGAGCTGAGGATCTGGCCCACTGTGTGCAAAATTAGCCGCTCGTTAGCGTTGCCTGCAATCCCTCAGTGCAAGGGTGAAATGAAAGCAGATGCCAAATTGCCACCTGGAGCAAATTTTTTACAATTGAATTACAATTGGCTGCAGACAGCAGGAGTTTTTCATTCTTATTAACCGTGTAACAAAGCACTCGGGGGCGGCTGCTGCACAGGGTTTCATACCCAGGTCCAGCACAACTCCCTGCATGTAGCAGGTCTCTTACAGCCTTGTTCAAGCAATGCTGCTATTGGGATTGCAGCTAATTAGCTTAAAGCCAGCCTGGATATATCTGCATATGATGCAACCACATTGCTGACTGCAGGGAGATACTCTGTCACTTTTTGCTGGGAGGTTTTGATGTGTTTGAGACAGAAAACATTTGTGGGCAGATTTTGAAATGCAGGCAGTGAACGCCCACGAAAACCAACCTCTATGACACTTTCTCTCTGTAAGAAACATACCGATGTTAACATTTTTCGTGTATAAGTTCTTGTTTTTATAAAGAACAGTCGTGGGATATTCATTTGAATCAGGCATTTGATATCCATACATATGTCCTACTCTACACTCGTTTGGTAAATTCACCACTAGCCGTATCCACTCATGTACTCAGTCAAAAAAGTCTGCTGGAACAGCACAGAAAATCAAAGTAACTTTTGCCTGACTCAGAAAAAAATCTTGCAAGCTGCCAACATCTGCTTTCATCTTGCTGCTTCTGGAAGTGCCGAGGGGAGTGGTGAGAAGGCACCCGAGAGGCTGGGTTTGAGATGTGGGAGCAATCACGCTGATGGACCCCATGAAAAAAAAAATATCATCTTTCAAAGTAATTCAATCTGAGTTCATCCTCAGTGCCTAGGTGAGGTTGAATCATCTTCCTGGTGCAATATCCAGCGCAGAACATGGGGTCACTCCATGATCAGTCTGTTCCAGGCTGTCGGACGGGGAGCGGGGTCAGGCAATCACAAGCAATAGCATTAGCAGGGTGTTAGAAGCTCCTGTCCCCTTTCCTTGGACAAGTAATGGGTGAAGGATGGCAGCAATATGAAGCACACAGTCCCAATCCCTTGATATTGTCTGGCTCAGCCCCTGGGCATGTTCTAGCCCTGTGTACGGTGGCTTCTGCACTGAGTCCACGTCCTCTTTCCTCCCCTTCTGTCTGCCCATCACAACGTCTTGCCTGGCTGACTCTGCTCAGAAGCCACGCTGCTGATTTAAATGCTGGCAGCTGGCAATATTTTCCCTTGGAGTTGAACAGCAAAGCGTCTGGACTCCCAAGCCAGCCTGGGAAGGTTGGCTTTGCTGGTCCGAGGACAAATATTTCTGGCAGGGCATGCTTGCTGCAAGAGTTTGCAGTTGATCTCACTCATTTCCTCAGCGCTAGGGAAACGCACAGGGAATTTCAGTGGATTCTCCATAACCTCATTTTCTAGATGAGGGTTGCTCAAGCAGAATAGAGCCCAAGTTCTCCGATGCTCTGCAAAATCACGAGGCACTTCTGATGTCACCGTGGGATCAGGAGCCGCTCCACCATTGTCAGGGACACGCCGCTAACACAGAACTACTGGCACCGTCGGGTACCCGTCCTTATTTACACGGCTTCGACATTTGTGGAGGCTCAGAGTCAGTCATTTCCTGAGTGGCTGCCTTTAATGGAAAACATGACATTTTGGGAAAGACACCGGGCCAAGCTGGGCATAAAACTGTTCAAGACATTCAGCCAGGTGAAGCAATGTTATCTTCGCATTCTGTTTTCGGGAAAAAATTTAGGGATCCAGGCAGGTGTCCACAGCCTGTTTCATCGGGAGGTGAATGTTTAACTCAATCGGACTCCTTTGGAAAGCCTGGTTTAACCCCACACTTCACTTCTGATGTGTCCTTTGGTCTCATGGAAGCCAACAGGGCTTCTGTACATCGCTTAAAGTTTAACTGATGGTTGCGTGAGTTGCTGAATCAAAATCCAAACATTTAGCAGCAGTTCTTGGGCCAAAAGTAGCCCTGCTTTTAATAGCGCTTGCCTTCGCACTGGTACTTGTGAATTTTAGAATTCAAAGCACTTTACAAAGACCTCAGCATTGATGTTGACTTCTCGTAGGTAGGAAAAGTGAGTTGCAAAGGGTTGCACCTGAAATGCTCCAGCAAGGCGGTGGGAAAGGCCATCCCTATGTGCTAGCCCAGGTCTCTGCTCCGGAGGGCATGTCACCTCGCTTCTGGAGGGGTTGGGGGGTATGTGGTGGGACTGCTGGCTGACTGGTGCACAGTCTGACTCGATTTCTGATCCATCATCAGTGTAATGGCAGCTCCCATGCAGGCAGCCTTGGGGCTGTGGAAGGAAGGACCAGCAGAAGGAGGTGTCTGAAACGAGTGTGTTCATGTGTCAGGGTAGTTCTCCCTCCGTGCTGCAGCGAGTACCAAAATGGGAACCCTTCTGCTGCTTCTGGGGGAGGGAGTAGGGCTGAGCCTGAAATATGTGTTTAACCTGATCTCAGCACAGCTCTTTCCTTTCAGACTGTTTTAAAAATAATATTTTTTCTCCTTTTTTTATCCTTTTCTTTGTGTTGGGAAAGCTGCCAGAGGAGGACTGAGCAGTTTCTGTGTGCATGGATCCAGCTCATTTCCAGGCAGGAGCCAGGCAGGGAGCAGGGAATGAGCCTCATGTACAAGTCATGCACATATTTCACAACCAAATCGCAGACGCACTTTCCAGCCCCAGCCCCATGTTTGCATTTTGCCTCTGGAAAGACAGTGCTTCGTCCCTGCCAGGGGACCCAATCCACCTGAGTATCTGGAAGAGCTTCTCCAGATCCATTTCCAAGAGCAAGGCTATCTCTGAAATGGTGTAAATCAGGAGTATGACTCTATTAACCAGGGAGCAGAAGAGCCAGGAGGTAAGGTTTATAATAAAACCCTAATTTTCTGCATAATTTTTTTTCTGCTGAGAATGGAAGCAGCACACACAGAAGCCCAAGTTACTCTTACTGAGGATCATCCACAGTTCCTTGGTTTCCAAAGAAGTGACCTTAAATCTTTCCTGGCTGTAGCACCTCGTCCCTTTTGGGCAGCCCCGTGGGCAAATTCCACCTGCCCTGAGCTGTGGGTTCCCACGATGCTTTTTTCTGAATATATTCATTTTGAGATCTGCTGCTTTAAAGCAAAACCTCTCTGCTCTGAAATGAAAGAGGGCTGTAGCTTCTCTGGCTTGGGCTGGCTTGGCCCTGGCTTTGCAGATGGGATTATTGCTCTCTTGGCAGGAGTCATGCAGAAGTAGGTTTTGCAGATTTCAGAGTGAAACTAGTTCTTGGCATTGTCGGGATGTTGCTTGTGTCCAAATATCTCTAAGCCCTTCGTGACCATGTAGGTCAACCACTGGACATTGGGCTGTAGACCTGAGCATGGGATTGAAAAGGCCACAAAACCTCCTGGGACCCAGTGGTGGATCTGGTGCCATGAGCAGAGTCCCACTATGTGTCTGGGCTGTGAGTGGGTTATGAACAGCAGACAGATATCCCAAATCCCTGCTTTGTACCTGAGGTCATCCCAGAACCAGATACATTGCAGGCGGGTGGGAAGGGAGCTAGGAAACTTGTCTTATAGGCATTGATGTGGGTGGTTAATGACCAAAATTTGGGGACTGATGCTGAAACAGGCAGGCGTGTTCTGGAAATAGTCTGCTTTGGATTTCCATCAAACACTGCCATGCTTTGGAGCCTGTTCTTGCAGCCTGGTGCCAACCTGAGCAAGCCTTGGATGTGGCTGTGCACATCCTCCTCTTCATCACTCGTGGTGGACATGGAAACCTCCGGCACAGCAGGAGATGTGGGTGGCACGGCGTGAAGTGCCTCAACACAGACATCTGCTGCAGAGTGTGCGTGATGAAATCTTGTACCGATACAGACTGGTCTGCAAAGAAATAGAAATAGCAATAGAAAGCCGGTCTGGGACTCAGGATGTGTGCATCAGCTAAAGTTGCCGAGCGGCAGGGACTGGGCTCAGTCTCTGTGCTGCTGCACTTAGAGGAGAAAAAAACCTTCCACAGCAGCAAGTGGGAGAAGTTTCTCCATTCACCACTGTTCATTCTGATGCTCCTGTACGGCCTCCCTGAGGGAGCTCTGGGTTGGTATCAGGATCACAAGCATGATGCCAAATAGCACTAATGCGGGCTATCGTGGTTTATCCCTGGCTCTCCAGACACGTGTGCCAGATCTCCTCGTTTCCTTAAGGGTCCTGAGGCATTTGGTGATCACCTTTAGTCTCTTCTTTCTGGAGTCCTGATTCTATTGGCATTTCAATCATAATTACAATATCAGTAAAAAGGCCTTCCAGCGTCGCTGGTTACGAATAAACCTGGCCCCTGTGGGAAGACCTCATCCAGAATTTCAGAAGTGAGTTCTTGAGGACAAGGGCTTGGAAAAGAGAAGAAAACACTCCTGTCCTGGGGGAACGGCGGAGGCAGAGCAGTCTTCTTCGCTCCCGAGCTGGGATGAAAATCACAGTCCTGGGAATTCTTCTCCTGAAGGGAAAATTCAACATTTCCTTTGCTTCAGCCTTATTAAGACATCTTGCTTTGACAGAGCATGACAGCCTAGGACCATGGCAGTCACATCAATATGCTTCCAAGCCATCTAAAGGAGTGTGATCTTTCCCAGCTCCAAATTAAGCAGAGGTTAGTCCTTCCCCACACCACATTTTTGTGTTGCCGTAGGACTTTTGTGTGCTGGCAGGACTTTCGATCTACGGATCTGCCTCCAGCAGCATCCCCAGGAGCACTCATGGAACATTTTTTTTGTCCTTTTACTTGTGTCCTTGTGGACACACATCCAAATTCCAGGGCCCAGAAGGAGCTGGGGGTTCTCTTACACTGTTATCCCCTGATAATTGTTCCTGGGAGGATTTCACTCTTTGCTCAGCCTGTAAGCCAAAACCATTCTGCTTCCCCAGGCTTGCATCTTCCTCCAAACCCATCACAAAGAGCCATTGTAGGTCCTTCCCTGTGGCATGCCCAGCGTTCCCGGCTCCCGGCAGCGAGCGCAGGCATCGTCGGAAGAGGCACCTCTTGCCCACTTAGCTGGGAGATAAAGGCTGATTTGTCTGGAGTGGGAGGAAAGCGGCGGCTGTGCTGCTGCCAGGATCCGTGGTACGTGGTCGCCGGCTTTTGCTGCTGCTGCGGGGCTGGGCAGGGGGGTGTGCATCCCCCCCGGGATGGTGGGGGCTGTACAATGGGGACCCGGCGCTCGCTCCTCCCCACCTCCCTGCTGCTCTCCCCCCAAAGCTGCTGCGTTTCCAGCCTCCTGCCAAGTGAGAATTGATGCGATGTGCCACAGCCGCTGAGCGGGCTGGGTGGTGTGAGTCTGTGCTGTTGAGGGTGAAAGCAGCCCCCCCGGGGGCTCAGGCTGCGGGTGCATTCATGGCTCAAGGCCCAGTGGATTCAGAGGAAAGCATTCCTCCTCCTCCTCCTCGTCCTGCCTCACCTGGTGATGAAAAAGAAGGACCCCCTCCCTCCCTCCCAGCTCTGTTTCTGTTTTGGTTTTCTTGCCTCCCCCAGCCCTCTCCCTCTCAGCCCTCCTTGGCTGTTTTTCCCACAGCACGATGCTGTGAGTGGGTTCAGAAGCATCCCCTCCAGCTGGGCAAGCCCTGGCAGCTCCATCACAGAGCCAAAAAATGCAGCGGGGGTTGCTCTGAGTGGGTCCTTTTCTATCAGTCCTGGGTTCAACAAGGATCAAACCCTGAGTCTGAATCCAGCAGGGAAAAGCAAGCTGGCGTATGGCTGCAAAGTGCCTTTTTGCATCCTCTCTGGTGTGGCTTTTGCTACCTATACTGACACTGAAAACTGGGGAAAGAAACTCACCAAGTCTGAGCTTCCTAGTATCCATCTCCTGTAAAGTTGGGTATTACCCCAGTCCCTCTGCCCCTCTCGTGGGAATCAGCTGCTCAGTCCAGGTCCATTTGCTGCATACGAGCCCTTCTCCTTCCACTGGAGGAGGATGCTGGTGCGTGGCTGGGTACCAGCCCTCGCCGGGCGGTCCAGCAGCGCAGCAGCCTCTGGTGTCAAAGGGCTGCCCTGGGGTGGAGGTGGCTCAGGGTGAATCGGTCACTGGGGACACAGGACTCGCCTGCCAGGAGACTGCAAGTTTCACCCCCAGCGTCTCAGCCATGTCCTTCATCCTTGTCATCAGGCTCAGGGAAGGAAGGAAAACCAAGCAAGCTTAAGCATAGGCGCTTACGCATCACTGGACAAGTCACATCTGGCTGATGGCTCTGCAAGTGGGGACAGCAACACGGTCCAGCCTCTCCTGGGTGACACAAGGCCACTTCAGCACGCAGCTGGCCCAACCCTCACTCTCTGCTCTGGCAGTGCAGTAGATGCTAGTCAAGAATACATGCTTCCAGGGCGAGACGGCAGATGTGCTCCTGATGGGTTATTGCATGCCTCCGGTGCTGCTGTAATGCTGGAGGTTTGGAGGCTGAGTGACTATAACCAGCTGAGCGCACTAATAACCCTCCAGAAACGTGCTGCCGGCAGGGCTGTTTTCCTGCCGTACCAATGCAAAACTCAGAGGAAAGATGCAAGACAGGATGACAGGAAGGATCCTCCCCAGGACCCCAAATCCCACTTACAGATTGCTATCGGCCATGTCATTGTCTCTGCCAGACAACCTGCCCCGTTGCTGGGCTGGATGCTGAGCAGAAGGGAAAATTTCAGCAAGAGCTAAATTGCAATTAAGTGAGAAAGGACCCAGGGCAACGTGGAGGATGAGAGTAAGAGCTATGTGGTGGGTGAGGTGCCCTGCGAGTCACGTCGAGCTGCTGGGGCTCCGTGGGGATGGATGCTCAGCAGGCTGGGTTTGTTAGTGGCGGCTCAGCACCACATCGACCACAGCCGCAAGTCCCGGCATGAAGCCAGGGCTGGCTCAAGCCAGCAAAGACTGTCTGCTTGCAAAATGCCCAACGGAGACACCCAAGAGGGAAGCTGGACCAGCCTTGCAGCTGCCCACTGCTGCACCGGGGAATTTCCCAGGTAGCTGCCCCTGTCCAGTGCATCAAAACCTTTTTGCTACCCTGGCCGGGTAGGTCTGTCCTCCCTGGCTGTCTGTCCCCCCGTGATCCTCTGGCTGATTTAAGCGCTCCACAGCGTCTGCACCCTTTGCCCGCTGACAGCGTAGCGCTGGACTTCACCCCACGGACTCCGCTGCCAGCAAGATGATCCAAACTTGGGCTTGTGCAAACAGCCGCAGGCACGGAGCTCGGCGCGTGTCCCTTTGTGTGCTGCCTGCTAACCAGGCTGTCCCCAGGGCAGGGACCGGCTGGTCACCTCTGACCTGCCCAATGCCACAGACAGCATCGTCATGGCCTCGGAAGAGGCGTGGGAAGGCATCGTCAGGCTGTGGGTAATAATTGGATTGTGGCTAATGTGGAACAGTCCCTCGAATAGTTTCCTGATGTTGAGCTGCTCCTGGCAGGGTTCAGAGGGAGAGAAAACTCCAGGGCTGGTGGGGATCTGGAGCTCATTTCCAAAGGGCACCGTTGAGTCCTTTTGGTCAAAAAATTGAAGGTGGTTTTCATTCCATCTGTCTTTGGGAGAGAGAACCCCCATGTCATAATACAGCATAGAGCTGGAGCAAACTCTCTCAGTCCTGTTGGCTTGGAATAGAACAAATAAGGCAACGTGGATCCTCCAAATAAGCAGCGCACGTGTGCTGCCATACTGGAGGGAGCATGTGTCTCTGATTTACGTGCAGTCTGGGAAGTGCCACATCCGCCTTATATTTGGGATGTTTCAGTTCTCCGAGGCCTGGATTTAACCCCTGCCCTCTCCTCCCTCCCGCCTCTGCCAGCAGAGCCCGCGGCATCGCTGCTCTCGCTCCGAGCAGGCGTTCACGAGAAGGGCTGGGCACCAGAGGAGGCACCAGGAGGCTGGCGGAGTGGAGGGACTCCCAGTTAGTGCAGGCGTGTGTCATATCATCTGGGCATGTCGTGACAAAGACCTGAGAGAAAGGAAAGCGCAGCAGCCAGGCAAGACTGTCAAACCATCGCTGCTCTGAGCCACCCGCATCGGCCAAATTCTCGTGGAATGTGCCCGTACGCGGGGAGACATTGCTGGTTGTTGAATAAACCCAGAGAGCGGTGATGTGCAGACGTGATTTAAGAGCCATTTCTTCTTTCAGCGTGGAGTGCAGCGGGTATAACCCCTGGTCAGTGGGACGTTGAAGGATGCGGCACAGGAGGGGGAAGTAAAGGCAGACACTGCTAATGATTGTTCTGTGCTCTTCCTCCGTGTGCTTCCAGAAAGGACTCCAGCCTGAAAAAGGATGTCAAGACAGGAAGGATATTGAGTTGGCTTCAGCTCTGTTGTACAAATAGCTTAAGCGACCTTTCTCTAGCAAAACACCAACTATCACGCTATGGATTTGTTCTAAAGGGTTGTCAGCTCTGGAAGAGTGCAGCCATTCCACAAGCAGGAGATGCAAAGATGGATAGATGCCCAGATAGATAGAGAGATAGTGTGTGGGGTAGGGAGAGAAATACAGACAGACAAATACAGCCTTCACAAAACCTCATTGGAACTGCCCTCATTTGTAACATAGGTTTTGTAGGTTTTGATGCCTTTGGAAGGGGATGTCATGTATCTTCACACCGTTCCTGAGTGTGGCAGTATTTGCACAGTGTTGATGTCTCAGGCCTGAACCTGCACTTCTTCCCTTCCTGCAGAGCTCCCACACAGGTGGGGAAACTGAGGCACGTAGCAGCAAA
Organism: Syrrhaptes paradoxus; assembly: GCA_013400615.1. Taxonomy (NCBI): domain Eukaryota; kingdom Metazoa; phylum Chordata; class Aves; order Pterocliformes; family Pteroclidae; genus Syrrhaptes; species Syrrhaptes paradoxus. Next base: position 60,132 of record VZTO01021270.1, read on the forward strand.
GTAACTTCTAATGTCCCATGACATGCAGGAGACAAAGCCAGGCATGGCAGACCCTGGAGCCCAGGCCTTCATCTTCCCTTCTAACCGTTGCCCCTCACTGTGTTGCCCAAGTTATCATCCCCATCACACCTCTAAGGAGATGTCACCTCCTTTAACGGATGGCGAACACCCACCTTCGGGAGCCTGTGTGCATGCATGAGTCATGCAGGAAGAGCTGAGAGAGGCGAGGTGGGAGCTGGGCACTTTCCAGGAAAAGCTGGGCTGAAACCACACAAGTCATTTTCTTGCAGACTCCAGCCATTATCCCCCCACCAGAAATGACTGCTTTGGACATGCTGAGCCCTCCTGAGGTTCAGATTTGCTCCCACGCATTCTCTACTTGCCCACTCTCTAGGCTGCTCCCAGAAGAGCATCCTGGCATGAGGACCACCATGGGACCATCGCTGCCTCATTGCTTGTCTCACTCCTTCTGCAGCTTCCCTGGATTAAGGACCTCTCTCTGCATCACTGCCCTAAGCTTCTCCATNGGGTTCAGATTTGCTCCCACACATTCTCCTCTGCTTGCCCACCCTCTGGGCTGCTCCCAGAAGAGCATCCTGGCATGAGGACCACCATGGGACCATTGCTGCCTCATTGCTTGTCTCACTCCTTCTGCAGCTTCCCTGGATTAAGGACCTCTCTCTGCATCACTGCCCTAAGCTTCTCCATCAGTTTTAACCCAGACACCATTCACTAAGAACAATCACTGTGCTCCATTTGGAGAGGTGTTGACCTTCCTGAGGGCTGCTACCCCACCGGCTTCAAGCAAAAAATCCATGGCTCCAGGCTCTTCCCACCAAAGAAGAGGCACCCTTGGCTCCAAGTGTAAATTTTAGGATGATATTCTCTCTTCTGGACTGAATTAGTCCCTGGAATATTGCAAGGTTAGTAGAAAAATGGTACTGGAAGATGGTTTGAGGTTGCTATTGAGGGAGGTTGTTGTGTTTCCTTGTAGCTGAGGCTGCAGGGGTGCAAATGATAATTTGAGCAACTCACCCATTTCTTGTGTCCAGGAGAGGCAAACAAAGGGAAAAACCCACTCCAGCTCTGGGGACAATATTACATCTCATTGCTTTCCCTAGGTAGGACCGTATCTACAGGCTCAGCCAGGCAGCAGGAGAAACCAACCCAAGAAACTGTTCAGCTACTTGAACTTGGCTACTGATAGGCAGCAAAGCTTGTCAGAAGCGTTCTGAAAACACCAAAACTCAAGGAATATTTCCTTGCTGCATCTCCCTGGCCCAGCCCTGCTCTCCATGAGAGATCGTCTTTGTTCTCAGGCCGACCGACAGCAGTTGTGTACGCTCTGTAAACATCGAATGGAACAGACACTTGTAATGTCATTATAATTTAAGCATAAAATATGTCACTTCTGTAGGATTTTGTTGTCTGGTGCGTAATTACTTTATGGCACCATAAAAATATATTACGTTGTGATGTCTTGCTGTGCATTGCTCAAATAATTTATAGCACAGTAAAAGCGTGGAACAATATTCAAGACCATTGTACCCAGTCTAGCATATAAATAAAAATTGTGGAAAATAATGATCTTGGTTAAGTGCTCATTTAATTATTTTGAAGTCTTGGCTAAGTTTTTTTTTATTCCAGTTTCATTCCTACATCCTCACCAGACTGATTCCAAAGTATCTAAAGGGAGACATTTTGAAACTCACAGAAAACAGAGGATTTATTTTTTTTTTTTCATTTCCAAACAACTGGGAAGAAGTGTTTGTTGCAGGTTGACTGGAATTGAAAAAGTTTCCAAAATTTCTTCCCCAAAAATGTTGAAAACCTCTTCATTTCAAGCCCACTGAAATATTTTACTGGTTTCAAAAACTGCCCCCCTTCCTTCTGCTTTTCAGGTTCTTAACATTTATGCCCTTGAAACAAAACTTCGGTGACTTTTGAAGCAAGACGTTGATTCAAAAAACCTAACCCCCTTTTTGCCTTAAAAACAGGGAAGTGAAACCTTTCTCTCTTTTCCTCTCAGCATCCCTCCCCCAGACGTCTGCTTCGACCACAAGTGGCAAAACATTTCCTACCAGCCAGTCCACATCCCTTCCCCGACCCCCCTCCAGAGCAGCCCCCCGGGGACACGCTGCCTAGTGGTACCCCACCTCCCTTCCCACACCAGGAGGCTGTTTTGGGGCGTTTCTGCAGATTTGCTCAGTGGAGGGATGCTGTGCATCCTCAGAGGGATGAGCCCCTTGGACATGAGCAAGTCACCTGCACTGAGACCATTTTATTTACATGTTAGTGTTATATTTAGCAAGTAAACGATGGGTGGAGTGGGGAGATGTCAGGCAGGAAAACTCCAAGGAAAGCAAACCTCATTAGCAGAGATTAAAGCTAAATTTACAGCTCAGGAAGAATTGGGAAGACTCTCTGATATCGTAAGGACTCAGTGGCAGAAAGCAATAACGCTTTCCCTTTCATTCTCCACGTTTTCCTCTGTGTGTGTGCAGGATGCTGTCGTGGCTTTGAGGAGGAGGATAAACTCGTGCCTCTGCTGCAGGAAGGTCACCTCTGCTCAGCTGTTGCTTTGCCCAGCGCAGAGTTAGGACGGGCTCAGCCAAAGCACTGAGACACTGTCGTGCCTGCGAAGGAGCAACGGGGTTTGAAGACAAGGTGCATGGACCCTGCAAGATGCTTCATCCTTGCTCCCCGGACTGGCACGGAGCCCTGCTTGGTGCCAGGCAGTGACGGTGTGGGTGCGAGTGATGGTCACTGAAACACCAGCATCACCCAGTGCTCTGGGCATCTCAGGGCGCTGCTGCAGACGGTGATGTGGAGGGAGGGGGCAGTTCGGGGCTGAATCCCCATGGATGCTTGGGGGTGAAGGCACCTGCACTGGGCAGGTTTGCAGGCAGGTGCCCAAATCTGCTCCAGCAGGTGACAAGCTGTAGCTAAACCCGCATCCTCAGAAGGTAAGCATCTCTGGCGATGGAGAGGTGCCCTCCCTCACCCAGCAGGATCTTCCCCACGAGGTCCCTCCTCTGCCTCCCCCATCCTCTTCCTCCTGGCTCTGCAGCAGGAGCTGGGACAAGGATCTAAAAATAGTGGTGGGCTCTGTGTATGCATCTTCAGCAAAGAGACTCATAAATGCAGCCAGGACTGAAAATCAATTCTTTAAAGCTGAAATCAATAACAATAACTAATATTAATAGTGATTATCCTTTCTTTATTGCACTTTGCAGTTGGAAATGAATTGTTTTTAAGGATTAGCAGCAGCTGAACTCTGTAATGCAATGTAAGACTGAAGATTTACTATGAAAACACAGCTTATGAGGGAAGACCCATTACTGCTGATGGAATACACTTTCGAAATAGCCCTGGCGACGGCCACTGCTGCCGCTGAGCACACGGAGCCTCAGAACCTGGAGTCGGCAGCGGGTTTAGATTTCTAGCAGGAGACAGGGATTTTTGGTCTCTAACCCTGTCTGGTTTTCTCACAGTCTGACTTTTTAGTTCCCAGACATCCCAAATGCATTTTCATTTTGGGTATCTTTTATCTGAAACAGCTTCAGACATGCAAAACTCAGAGGGGGGAAGGGAGGAAGAAAGGGAAGTATGTTAAGCCAGTCATATATATATATATATATATCTCTGAGTCAGCCATACGTACATGAGACGGCAGTGTCTAGAGCTATCTGCCGTGTGTGTCAGAGTTTCCAAAGCGTATTAGGTGTGTGCTGAGCACTTTAGGAAAGTCTGGTCTCGAGCATCCCCATGGGAGTCCCTCAGCACTGAAGCACTTCTTCAAACCGCCTGCTCTGCCAAGCTGGTTTCAGGTCTGTGCGAAAATCCTCTCTTCGAGGAGAGGCAGCACACCTGGGGGCACGGGGCTCGATTCTCATCTCTCTGCTCCTCTGTTTGTGGGCCAGCCTAACCCTGACGCTTGCTTCTGTCTCCTGTCTCCAGAAAGTGGCGGATAATTCAGATGTTGAGAATGCATTTGGATTTATTTGAATTTATTTGGTATTATTTGTGCTTCATGGGGAGATTCTCCTCCAGGTGCTATGCAGAGAGCAGGGCTGGTGAGATGGGACATGAGGAGCCACCCAGCAGAGCAGAGGGGGTCACGGGCAGGGATTATGATGGGAAGCTCCATCGCCAAAAGCCTGTTTGCTGTCCCTGGAGGGTTGGTACTTGGAGAAAGGAGTGACTATCCTGTGCTGTTCCCTGTACAGGGGCTCTTGGCATCTTCCCACGGTACCTGGAGGCCAGGAGCCCTTTCCACAGACCAGCAGAGCAGCCAGCTGGTAGGCATGGGGCTGGTCATGGCATTCAGACTGTGCTTGACCTCAGTTTTTCCTGGGAGGAGGTACCGTCTGCTGCGAGGGTGTGCTGCCAAAGGCACAGCCAGCGTGGGGTGGGGAGGTGGGGCTTTGTTGTGGTTCGGTGAGCACTGAGGATGGAGGGCAGCATCCTGCCGGTATGGGATTTCCCAGCATGGTAACCCATCAGCAGCATGGCCATCATCCCAGCCTGCAGAAGCTCTTGGGGGTGGAGGATTCTGTCTATCTCATTAATGTGTATCTCTGTTTTCCATAAGTGGTATTTGAGCTTATTAAAGGGAGACCCTGAAATTTTCCTATAACTGCCTTGCTCCAGGCATGGCGTTTTCTCAACCACAAAATTCAGTGGGATGGAGTTGAGGCTGATATAGGAATTCATAAAAATACAGCGGGTGAAATCCTGCCTCTGTTGGGGTTGATGGCAAATCTCCCGTTGAGCTCAGGTGAGACAGGATTTTACCATCTGGTTGGCATCTCTTCCTCCAGTGCACAGGATCCTGAGGCTGTCTGGGTGCAAAGCTCCTGGACCTTCGATTCTGGGTCATTTAATCACTTTTCAACACTAGGAAGTTTTTTCCTATTAGCTAAATTGTAAAGACAGGCAGAATGAAAGCCTTGTGCAAACAGCAATAGATCAGCGGCAGCCGGCGTGGGCAGACCGACTGTATCGCATTATTGATCTCTGTTAAAGGGGATTGACAGTTTTTTCCTGGGAAGATTCTTTTATTTTTACTATAAAAATGCCCTATTCTCTGGAAATAAAATTGGGCTTTTGTATCAATTTTTCTCTGCCATTTTAATTCACAGTTGCTTTCCAATTTTATAAAGGTTTTTATCATATTTATCCTAACAATTTTGAAAATCTGGGTTTGAATCAGAAAAACACACTTTTCAACAGATACCACATTCTGCAATTAGAGCAACAACCATCTCCAAAACGAAGAAAACTTGGATGGTTCCACATTTTCCCCAAAGTTCTTTTTCTTCCCCCATTTGTGCCTGAACTCTCCTTTCCACCGAGACCCTCCAGCCACCTCAGAAACAGAAGCACTGGGAGCTTTCCCAGTTGGGTTGAGCAGTGCCAGCCTGGAAGGATTTATTGGTGTTTCGCTGAGCCTGGCATGTGGTGTGCAGATGTCTCCAGACTGGTTCAGCTTTGAACTTGCTCAAACAATTCAATTTTTTCAGTTGTGCATCATTGCTCATTTCCTCCGACTCATCTTCTGAGGGCGGGGGTCCGGAAAGCAGCTTCTTTTTCCCAGCTCAGAGAAAACAGCCCTCCTTGGGCTTCAGGAGAGGAAGATGGTGCCTGTATCTATTGACCACCTTGGAAAAGACTTGAAAAGACCGTGGCTTGTGCCTTGAGATGGCAGCAGCAGCAAGGTTGGAAATGCATCATTCTCGAGGGAACTAAGAATCCAGCGGAGAGGGAACACATTCCCAGTTGGGATAGGTGTGTACGCCAGGAGGATGCGCTGGGAAGTGCAGATTCACAGGACGTCCCCTTCCAGCAGTATCTGCTGGGTAGTGCTCACTAAGATGCTCCTGGCTGCATCGTACTTTCCCGATGAGTGTGTTTCATAGCAGCAAATGAGTCACAGTAAGGGACAGCAAGACACACGGGACCGGGCATCTTCCAGATTTCACCTCCCAGCCTCCCGGGTGATTTCATCCCCAGCTGGCAGAGTGGAAAATCCAGATAGAGACAGGCAGGAGCCACGGCCAGCGCTTTGTAACCCGGGACTTTTAAACACACACACCCTGGGGTTGCCTGTCCTGAGGAGACAGCATCCTGAGAGATTTGGGATGCACAGCAGGCAGCGAAGCCTGTCGCTACACATGCACATGGAAACTCAGGTTTTAGAAAGGAAGTGGTTAGTGGCTTCTTTTTTTTTTTTTTTTTTTTTTTTTNAGATCTGGGTCTTCCGCCTGTGCTTCCAGCTACCTGCTTCATACGGCTGTGTTTGCCCTGCTGTCAGTCTGCCCGGTGCTCACAAACAGCGCGGAGGGGAGAAGAAGGGAACAAGACGTGGGGGATGGAGAGAAATGAGATAACACGGGGATTGATCTGTCCAAAGGTTAAGAAGCTGAACTTACTTAACTCCTGTTAGTTTATTTGTTGTCCCTGAGTTATATTTGTGACTGTGACTGAGCAGATTAGCGCAGGATTGCTGAGTAGATTTAAAAGCTTCGGTGTTTTTCTAGCTCAGTATGTACGGGGCGTGTGTCCGTGTTCTCACTTTCCACCATCAGACCCTTTCCTGCTCCTCTTGAGGGTGAATGTGGGCCCTCAGCTATACAATTAGGGACAGAGAAAGGAAAAAATTTCCTTGCCCATCAGATCGGAAGTTATACCATGAAAGCAGGGGGTAATAACTCCTCCATCCTCAGAAACAGGGACACTCACTGCAGTTAAAAAAAAAAAAAGAAAACAAACAAACAAAAAAAAACCAAACCAAAACCCTCCTACTGGTGGTAAACATATGCGTCATGCAAGACTGATAGAAGCTGGATCTGGTAAGTACTGGCTGTGGATGAGTAATGTTTGTTGTGGCCCTGCTGACTACCGGGCGCTGGCGGTAGCAGGAGCTGCAGAGAGCAGGAGCAGCACAGGGGGAAGGACCGTCGGGTCGGCAAAGCGCCCAGGAGAGACCCATGGTCCATCCCAAGCCCTGCTGCAGGCTGGGGGGGTGCTCCCCATCTTCCTCAGAGCCCCAGTTTCCCCAGGGTGGGTTTAGAGGCGGTTGGAGGGGCTGATTTTGGGGTGGTTCTCGCAGCCCCCGTCATTCCCCGGGTCAGGCAGCGAGAGCTGAGCGGGGCTGGGGCTGGCGGGAGGGATGGGGAGAGCGGAGGGATGTCACAGAGCAGGAGTGAGGTGCATTAGTCAGATGGCTTGGCTAGTATCTCCTATTACATCAGTTTCTTTTTCTTTCTCTGTCTCTGTAAAAGAGCCACAAAAAACAATGAGTAATTTCTCTGCGGAATATTCGTCTTTAAAAAGCCAGGCCCAGTGCTTCAGCACTTCCAGCACATTATTTTTCTCTCCTTGACTTTGGGAGTGTGTCTGGCATGCAAACCCAAGCAGGAAAAGCTCTAACTGGAGGAGAGAATAGCACAGGAGAGGGTGTCCTGGGCTGGGATGAGCGAGTTCCCAGCTGGGCACTGGTGGGTTAGTGCGTGATGGGCAGCGAGGCACCGGGACAGGCACTATGGATACAAACCCTTCCACCCCGAACGAGAAACTGCAGTTTCCTCCTTACCTCCTTTGTCTCTGTGGAGAGGAGGGTTAAGCATCCCTTCTGCCTTGTGCTCCACGCTCCCCTCTCCTCTCCTCATTACCCCGCATGGGTGATTTATCCCCCGGTTGGAGGTATGGGTTATTTCCCCCAGCAAGCATGCATCCTTTCCCACGGAGAAAATACAGTGGAGGGAGATCTAGGTCCACTGGTCACATCCTGGCTGGTGCATGGCAGCTTTTTTCAACCCCAAACTCACATTCCAGTTATCTCTTTATGTGACTCAGGGAAATCAGGTCCCACTCCTGCCTGTGCCTGTCACCGCTGGATAGAGAGGGGAGCCCCGGGTGGGTCTGGTTTTGGGGCTCCCCGTTGGAGCTCAGAGGCGTTGGGTCCAGGGCTTGGAGCTGAATCGTGCTGGGATAAGGGACAAGAGCCAGTGTCTGGAACACGCTGATGCCAGCATTTAATTAATGCCGTGCTGAGGACAGCACACCGCTCGGAGGGGACAACTCGTCCTGTTCACCTGGGAACCCCGACGGATTTACACCATTGCACAGGAGAGCGGAGGCTGGTCCAGCACCGGCCCCAAAACTTTGAGTGTTTACAGCAAGAACTGAAATACTCCTCATCACAGCTCCAGCCAGCGCAAAGGCAGCAGTGGGAAGGGACGCTGCGTAGCTGAATTTCGACTTGAAAGAAAGTCCAAACCACAGAGTTGGAACCTGGTGCGAAGCTCTCTGGAAAAATCTTTTTGCCTCCTCCTAACTCGGTGCCACTAGCTTTACTGCAAACACAGAGGGAGAGCTACTTTTTATAGATATAAAACAAGTCACCAGGCATTTATTTTATTTATGGAGCAGAAAGGTAATTGACAGGTGGCTGTCTAGAAGAGATGAAGCCCTCCAGCTAAACACTGCGGCTCCAGCAAGGTACGAACAACAGAGAAATGGCTCCAGAGGTGATAGACTTGTTACTTTTAACACTGTGAGACATACAAGAGAACAGGGTTGAATCGCAGTTCAGAACAATCATACCTAACCACTGAACTAAATAAAACCCATGATTTCATACCGGTGTCTACAGCAGCCTTCGTCTGAGCTTGAATTAATGAGCATGTTGTTGCCTCCCAAAGGGTCTTGCAAGCCTGAGGAATACAGGTCCCTCTTTCGGGGCTTGAATGTACCCCATCCTGGGACCAGACGCAGGGCAGAGGATCAAAATTGTGCCAACCAGGGATGCTAAGCAGTGGTGATGTTTGCCCCCAGCAAAGCAAACTGCTGCGTGCGGGAGAGGCAAGCAGAGAGCAGGACAGCTTACTGGGACCAGTGTGCTGGGCTGGCTGGGGGTCCCATCTGCACAAGCTGCAAATGTCAGTCTTCCCTTGTCTGTCTGTCTGTCTTTCTTTCTTTCTAGCCTTTTCTTTCTTTCTTTCTTTCTTTCGTTCTTTCTTTCTTTCTTTCTTTCGTTCTTTCTTTCTTTCTTTCTTTCGTTCTTTCTTTCTTTCTTTCTTTCGTTCTTTCTTTCTTTCTTTCTTTCTCTCTTTTTCTTTCTCTCCCTCTTTCTCTTTTTCTCTCTTTCTCTCTTTCTTCTTTTTCACTCTTTTGGAACCAGCCTGTCCGGGACTTTGAAGCGGACAAATCTCTTTCAGGCCTGGACCTCGTGCCCCTGGATGGATCTGTGCCTATTTCTGGGATATTCAGTATTATCTGCTCCTAACTACTATAAACAAAACCAGAAGCTTAAATATTAACCCCCACCCATCACACCACCATGACATTTCGCTACCTGAGAGCTGCCTTCTCATATGAGAGATTTCTTTGCGTTTCTTAATCAACCTCAAACAATTTTTTTTTTTTTTATGTTTACTCGAGTTTCCCCCCCTGCAGGGCAGAGTAACATTTACGATGTAAAATTACAGAGGCTATTACCCCACAGTGCCGCACACGGCGGTGATTCAGTGTCGGGCTGGGATCGAGGGAACAACTAGAGCCTGTTAGCCGGATCCCTCCGCTTTCCCACCTCCGCCTGGCTCTGCAGCAAATCAAAGTGCAACAAATGGCTTTGCATCATTTCTTCAAGGAGTCCTGGGCCTTGTACGTTATCTCGAGGGCAGGGTAGATGCTATAATAAAAGGTGGCTTTATTGCCAGCTGCAACAAAGCCAAGGATTCAGACATGTATCGCCTTGTGGGTTCATTGTAAACTCCCTTTTATGGCCCTTCCAGTTTATTGCTAATAGAGATTTACAGTGGGAAGAAGGGGCCGTGTGCTGTAATTAATGCTGTTATTAGCCTGGGTGGGTTCGATACAACAGGCAGCGTGGCGGCACTGCCGCCAACCTTGGGATTTGCCCTTCGTTACTCAGCTCTGGCAACGCGATGGGGACGGGCTGGCTTTGGCGCGGCAGGGCTGGCGTCACCGGCCCCTTGGTGGAAGGTGGGTGGGAGTCCTGGGGCCAAAGTCCTGTCCCATCCAGAGGGACCCATCGTGGGTTCGGCCACCTCGGAGCAGGACATCACCATGTCAGGCTTCCTTGTGAGGCTGAGGATGATAATTTCTGTTCCAGCTGGTTGGTATTTTCTTCAGGTGGGAGAAAATTAGAAGGAGATGGATTATTTTCAGCAGTGTCAGGTATTCCTGGGCACAGGAATAATTTAAAAGCTGGATGCATAGAAGTCACCAACCTTCCCCGTGGTCCCCTTCGGATGGAGCCTGTTTTAGCGGACTCAGCCTATGGGGACAGGGGCCAAATGTGACGGACACAGGCAGAGCACTAGATACGGCAGTGGGGACGGTGCTGAAAATATCCCATCCTGCCTGCTCGGGTGCTTTCTGCTGAACTGAGGCCGTTCATTAAAAGCAATTGTCGTTCTTTGTCCATCTCTGGACTCTGGAAGAGGTCTGAGCCAAACTCCAGCCCTGGCACCGCTGGGGACACTGGAAGTGGCTCTGTTAATATCAACCTGGTTTCCATCACCTGCTGCTCTGCTGGAATGAAACCTCAAATGAGGCAAATTTCACGTGGTTGCAGCTTTTTGCTATGAAAGTTTCACGCCGATCTGCTTGGCGATTAAAAAACGAAGAACCAGGGTGAGAATAGCCTGCTAATGATTTGCAGTCAGCTCCCGGGAGCCAAGATGTCTTTGCAAAGCCAAGATTATATCATATCAGCCTCCAGAAGCTACTACAGAAGTTAAACATTAAGTGGTTGAAGTTGCTGGAAACTTCTGTGATTTCCGACTGATCACAGGTCAAGGATAAAGTCATCGAGAGCGTCCTTCATCTCGAGCAACCTCCAAGAAAACGGCCAAGCCCAGCGAGCAACCGGCAACAAACCTGCACCATAAACCCGACCACACCGTGACTGCTGCGCTGGGCAGGCCCTGTCCCGGCTTCACACAAACAGGGAAAATGCTGCTACTGATGCTCACAAAGACAGGAGGGATTTTAGGGCTTGACTGTCAGGTCTGGTGGAAGAGAAGATCCAACTCATGATGCTGAAGAACCACCCATTGGTCTCAAAAATTCCATCCAGGCAGTGCCAGCTGCTTAAGTCCCAAGCACAAATAAAATATTTTGTGTTTGCCTGCCCAAATTTCACTCTAGGAATTTCCTGCAAAAGGAAAAAAGGCAAAGATTGAGAGCCATAAGAGTTTTGGGGGCATTCAGCAGGAACTGGGTACTGACCAGCCTTTGGGGGTCTGCAAAAGGGCAGGGAGCTGCTGGGGTTCATCAGTCCCGGTGAGATTTCTGATGGGGTGTGGGGTTCACTGTGCTTTTAAAGAGGGAGCTAAAAGATACCAGGCTCCTTCTCGCCCTTTTTATTAATATTCAAGCTAATTAACTCCACTGAGGGCTGGAGGAAATTGAATCTCAAGAACAACCTAAGCTCTGCTTTAGATTNGTGTTTGCCTGCCCAAATTTAACTCCAGGAATTTCCCACAAAAGGAAAAAAGACAAAGATTGAGAGCCACAAGATTTTGGGGGGCATTCAGCAGGAATTGGGCACTGACCGGCCTTTGAGGGTCTGCACAAGGGCAGGGAGCTGCTGGGGGTTCATCAGTCCCGGTGAGATTTCTGATGGGGTGTGGGGTTCACTGTGCCTTTAGAGAGGGAGCTAAAAGATACCAGACTCCTTCTCGCCCTTTTTATTAATATTCAAGCTAATTAACTCCACTGAGGGCTGGAGGAAATTGAATCTCAAGAACAACCTAAGCTCTGCTTTAGATTTTAAGCTGTTTGGAGCTTTTGATTTGAAGCTTGTGCTTTCATTATTATTAAATCTCCTTTTTTTTTTCTTTTTTTTTTCTTTTTTTCCTTCAAACACCTTGCCCTCTTTANATCTCAAGAACAACCTAAGCTCTGCTTTAGATTTTAAGCTGTTTGGAGCTTTTGATTTGAAGCTTGTGCTTTCATTATTATTAAATCTCCTTTTTTTTTTCTTTTTTCTTTCTTTTTCCCCTGCAAACACCTGGCCCACTTTAGAGGTGATATAAAAGTAATAAATTATTCTTATTAATTGGCCATCAGCCGACAGGGAGCAGCAGGCTCCCAGCTGAACAGAGCATGTTTATGGGGGTCCCAGACTCAGGTTTGGAGGTGTCAGGAGGGTGAGCCCAGCCAGCAACCTTGTGCGGGGGTCCTGGCAATGGGGGGGTTCCTGGCTGGGCACTGAGAATGGGGTCAGCCCAAAGTGGCTGAGATAAGGGAGGTTTTGTAAGGTTAAATAAAAAAATAGCTAAAAAAAAAAAGGAAGCTTTAACAAGCCAGAGCTTAAAGACGTGCCCTCCCTTTTTGCCCATTTATTAACTAATAATGAAACACTTTTGTCAAAGCTTAGGCACCAAATTTCTGAAGCCAGATGAGCTCTACAGCTAATCAGGGGATGGAAAAATGGGAATATAATTAAGGCTGCTGACAGCCCTGTGTCATTAACCTCACAGCTCTCAGGTGCCACACTGAACCACAGCTGCAGAAGACACTGTATTATGGGCAGTTGGTTTCAGCTGTGGAAATGAATTTGGCTTTTAATGGCTCTGTAATGGCCCCGGAGCTGTTTCATCTGGAGGCAACGGCAGAGGGGAAGGGAGTGATGGGCTGTGCTGGGTCCAGCTTGTCCCTGTCCCCTACTGAGGGACTTCTCACGCAGGGAAAATGGGGTTTTTCTGGGTAAGGGTTCAAGTTGGGGCAGTTCTGTGCTCTCCTTTCCTCCTCCATAATTAATTATGATTGTTATTAGGAGTGTGGGTGTCTGCTTTGTGCCGGCACCTGGAATTCCTGCCTGCACCCCGCTGTGTGCTGTGGATCTGATCCTCTGGTGTAACCCTCTGAGCTGTAGGGCTGATATCCAAACCTCCTACCTGCTCGGTGACTCAGTTTCCCCTCTTACAGAGGAGGTAATGATCTTGTGGACTTTGGGAGGATGTTTGGAGGTTTGCCAGTGTGTCTGTGTCCATTCCTCTTACAATTATGTTACCAAAGGAGACTGTGATGGGCTCTGCTGGCTCAGGAAACCCCCCCTCAAAGCCCATGCCAGCTGGAACACAGCTATGCTATGGGCAGTGCTGGAGCAAGGATTTCTTAATTTTTTAAATGTTTGTCTAAATTTTATTTTATTTTTTTTTCAGGATTTTACTGCTTAGAGGTGGCTAAATGGCAAGCGCCTGTTCCCACACTTTACCAGCACAAGCACTTCCACCTTCTTAGAAATGCACAGAGGAAGAATCAGTGGGACAGCCGTACCGCGTGCTGCAGTTGGGGAGCACCCGTGCTGCTGCCAAAATTATGACAGCAGCAACCCTCGAACAGAGCCGCTTATCTGGGGAATCTCAGAGCATGTTTCAACCGTTTCGCAAGGCGTGCTTCACAGACAGGTACCCTGGGACATGGAAAGGGTAAAAGCATTTGCCTGGGAAGGCAGGCGGCTGCGTCACTGCCAGGAATAGCACCCCGGCATCCCGTGACCCAGGCTCTCCTGCAAAAAAAATGAGATAACGTTTCCAGTGACAGGCACTGAGCAGCCTTGGGAAAGCACCACGAAGACCCCTGCGAGTGCTGCCTTTTCGGGTGATGGATGTGCTCTAGCCATCGCTCGTGAGCACGCCGCGCTGTTGTCTGAGCAAAGACTCTTGGATCTCCCTTGATGTGAAAAATCCCTATTAAGAGCTAATGAGCAGAATAACACTGAACCTGATTGCGCTGGGATGCTATTTGTCATTCATCCTCCACTATCACCGCCGTGGCATCTGTTGCCCCAGACTCTCTAAGTGTCTCACACTTTCTCTGCAGCGTTCTCAGTTTCTCGAGTGCAAGACTCAAGCCTTGGACAACAGCAGAACCAGTCAATTATGTTTTCACCCTGTCTGCTTTGAAAGCTCCGGAGTGTGCCTGGTGCGAGCACAGCCATAGGAACGCAGGAGTTCATGATAAATTAAAAACAAAAGCACCATTATCCATATGGGACCTTGTGAGCGGTTCACGTACCCGAGCAATTCCAAGCACTCTGTGTAGGGTTCTTACTTGGTTTTAACTCAATTTCTTTGAGATGCAAATCAGAGGGATTACAGTCAGAGGCTGCATCAGATAGTCTTTAATCCAAATGGGCTATAAGATTTATTTAGAAGAGCCAAATGTCTTGTCTGGGACAGAAGCAACTGAGCTGAACTGAAACAGATGGACATAAAGGAAATTAAGCAACTCTAATGGTCTTACCCAGAGTTTCAAAGTATTTGGTCTTCTGAAAGCTCTAGCTCCTGGAAGCACGTGATGAGCGGGGAAGCTCAGGTTTCACTTAAAAACAGGCTTTGCAGTTCACTGAGAAAAACAATAATAATGTTTTTATTCCTCCTGTGTACAGAGGGAGGGCTGCCTTCCAAACTCTGACTCCTGAGCTAGGCTCACGTTGTCAGATGGAAATGCATCGCACGGGGTTCCTTGTTTTTATGGCAGTGTCGTTATCTCAGCAGTTTGGATTTGGGATTTTGGGAAACCTGATGCTAGCAATAGGGATCACACTTAGTCTGTTTACTGATACAGGAAAACATCCCTCGGGTCTGTTGAGGTTTTGTTCCCTGAACAAGCCTCTAACGGAGATTTACCTTAGGTCTCTTCTAAGCCCGTGTTTAACCGGGATGTCAGCAATGCGGGGCCAAGGTCACCCCTGGCTGGGCTGGATGCAGCAAGCCCCGAGTGCACGTCTCGGATGCTGATAAACCCCTGGGCTGGAAACTTCGGCAGACCAGGCAGTTCCCTGAGACCCCGCACATCTCTGCTTCTTCTGAGGGTGGAAGATTTGCAGCCAGCAGAAGAGCCTTCCCTGGGATACTGGGGTGTCTTTGGCCCCAAACAGACTGCACGGGCAGCAAACCAAAAATCCCTACCCCCCTACCAGAGCATTTCTGAACCGTACAGATGGGTGTAGCTTGGGGAGAAAAGCTTACGTTTGAGTTGGTTCTACTGCCCTCAGCTTTGAATAATGACAAAGGGTGTTTATCATGGGTATAAATTAAATGCATTTCTTAATGCTTTCTGAGGGTCTCAAAGCAGTGGTCAAGTAGACCTTGGAGGCAGATGATGGGTGAATTCTCAGGGCTCCGGAGGCTGAGCAGGGAGGAGAGCTCCAGGCTGCTGCCGTCCTCCCGCAGCCGAGCCAGGTTCCTGGGGCTCGGGGTGCCAGAGCCAGCGGGTGCTGGCTATCGTCTCTGCATGCTGGGATGTACTTCTGCAGCTGAAGCTCCTGACAAAAGCTGGAAGAAGTCTTTCTACTCGCATCTAAACGCAGTCCTCTTGAAGCCATCGCCTGCTTGGTTCATGGAGTTAAGTACCCAGAGCAGAGAAACTTCACGTGTTTGTGCATCTGCCATCCTTCACCCCGGTGCATTTGAAAGTGGATTAAATAAAGGTGAGAGAAGAGGGGAGAAGGGGAGGGAGCGAGCGTGAGGAGGAGCTCATCCATTACTATGCTGTGTGCAAGGCAGGAGGTCTTGGCCTTCTGGTTTGAGTGCTTATTCCCCATAAAATACATCTGAGAGAAATCAATACAAGAAGCATGCAAGAACTTAAATCAAAGCACAAGGAAGCAGCACTTGGTGAATGGAGCGACCTTGCAGAGAGCTGTCAAAAACGGGGCAACAGCCTCGTGAATGCAAAACCTGCCAGGGAAAAAAAAAAAAATCTCTGCAAGGCTGGCGTGCAGAATTCAGGCTGGCGTGTGCTTCCTTGGCATGGGGTTTGCACTGGGCAATGTTCTGATCTTTGCAGCAGAAAGCGTGTGGCCAGGGCAGGCTGGTCATGGGGTGGGTAAACAGCACAAAGGCAAGCTGCCAGCTCGCTCTGGGGACAGCGAAGAGAGCTGATATACTCCGTGGTGCCTATTTAGGCTCCTCAAGTGCGTCAGAGATAACAAGGCAAGGGTGGCACCCAGCTTTGAGATACAGGACCTGCTCCCTCCAGCCTTGGCCATGCAGGACCTTGGTCCCTGCAAATGTGTCCATGGCCCCAGAGCAGAGGTCCACCTCCGCCAGGTCCATGTCCTGCCAAACCTCCCCACTGAGGTGCCAGCTGAGGATGGAGGGCTGTCTGCAGCAGCCGGGTCCCCTCCGATGGCTGTGTCCTGTAGGGAAGGGCCACCTCTGCACGCAGGTGCCGGCTGCCTGACCTCGGCGTTGGGTCGCAGCGCCGTGCTGCAGATATCATAAATCTGCAAAGGTTTTCTGCAGTCAAGCTCCACCTCTGCAGAGCATGGGGCACATGTTCCCGTGCTGGGAAATCTGACCCCTCGGTAGCCTGAGAGACAGGAGAAGCCTGGGTTTGGTGTTTTGAATAAGTGGCTTTTTATCTGAAATCCCTTTGGGAGCATGAGCTCAGTAACCAATGAAATTATATCTGTTGTTTCAAGCAGTGAAGAAAACTTGGCCTGATGTTTATTGAGATTTATGACTTCCCTTGAGCTTAATTGTCTTTGGGAGCCCTGGATCTTTTTAACCGTTCAGCTAAGTGGTACTAAGAAGGATGGTAATGGTTTGAGCAGTCTGCCCCCTTAGCATATCTCTTTCTCTCACACAATTTGCTGATATTTGGGAAATATAGCTGATGCACTCCCCTCCTGAGGTCACAGTTATTCATTGGTGTGAAGCTTCAAGAGACAAAACCAGGTGTGAAAAGCTCCCAGCAAGTGTTGACTTCCATCCACGAGGGCTGCACTCCAGGGAAACAGGAGGAGGAGATGTCCCTGCTCCCGCTGGGGAGGGTCACCCGGTCCCTTGCAGAGGCACTGCAGTCCCGCTGCTTTGTGACCCCCTCCTGGGAATATTCTGGCTGCAGGGAAGGAGCCTCCTGCCCAGCGCTCACCCCGCAGACACGCAGCTCGGTGCTGCCTGGCCAGAGCCGGTCCCTCAGCAGAGCATCCTTGGTGCTGGAGGGCTCAGGTGGAGAGGTTGTCATTGGGAGGAAAGCATCGCCCTTCACACGTAATTATTCCTCGCCTCTGGAGCCTTTTCATCTCTTATCGGTGGTGACCCCTGTTGGTTTGTTATCTCTCCCCAGCCGTCCCACGGAGCCGTAGACCTGTCATCGTGGGGAATGACCTTAACCTCTTTCCTCACCTCCCCAAGATGCCGTGTCCGCTCGGCTGGGCGCTCACAGCGGGGCTGTGGCAGCAGCAGAGCCTGGCCGTCCTCCGCCAGGAGCAGGGGATGCTGCGGTGGAGGTAATTACAACAGCCCGTTATGGTTCAGCGGACACCTTCATTAATAAACCTCAGGTTTCAGAGGTGCCGTACTCGGCCATTCGAAACCACATCTGGCCGTAACTCTGCAGCTTGTCTAAGCTTTGGGCTCATCTCTGCCTGCCTAAGCGGTTTACAGGACGAGCAGTAAACAAAGTCTGTTTTGTTGGGCTTTTGCGTGCTTTAAGGCAAAGAAAGCAAACACACACTCACGGGGCTAATCTCCTCGGTGCAGAGCTGGAGGCTGACAGCTCCTTCCTAGGTCATGCCAATGGGATTTTTATCTCTGACATGGCTCGGACAGTGAGGATGGAGATGTTCTTCTGCATACGCATGGTCCGGGCTTGTGGCACTTGTCAGGGTGTTGTTACTCTTTCATGGCAGCTCCAAATTAAATGAAGTTTAGGTGGTTGCACGGGGTGTATGTATATCTCAGACCGTGTTCTCCCTGATGGTAACTTTTGGGGCCATGGGCCAGTCCCAGCCTCATTAGGATAAAGTCCCTAAAGAAATTATACTCTGACATTTTTCACCGTTGTAGGCAGCCAGCAGCAGAGGAGCCGCAGTGGAGTCTCACCGGGGTGGTGGTGGCAGTGTGGCCCTTGCAGAGATGCAGGATTTTGGCAGGAGACACCCCAGGAACCCTCCCGCTGCTGCTGCCCATGCACTGCTCTGCTCGTGTATTTTAAAAACTCAACTTAGGAGCAGGGTTGCGTATTTTAAAAACTCAGCAGGGTGGCTGCTGGGTGGTAGCTCCTTCCTTGGAGCTGGGTGAATAAATTAATGTACAGCCCACATCACCTCTGAGGGTTTAAACATTTTCCCCCCTGTGAGTCCAGCACCACAGGAGGATGAGAAACCATGTTGGAGGGAAGGATGGAGTTAAATTCCACGGGGGTGTAAGGACAGGAGATGGGGTAAAGAGACAGTCGTGGGATCAAAGGGAGTGGGTAGAGGAATCTCTAACTATAACCAGCCCCACCCATCAATAAAACATCCCCTCTAATAACCCGTGTCCCACCAGAGCTGGAAGGCAAGTGAACACAAGCCCAAGGCTCCTCTGGGGGGGAGAGGGGGGTTTTGGGGCGGACAGCCAGAAGGGGGGTCAGGCTGCCTGGCTGCCCAGACATCTGGGGTGGCCTGAGCTGCTGGTGTGCAGTGTCTGGGCAACCCCTGGGGGAGCTGGACCCTGCCCAGCAGCCTGGGGCCATGCAGAGCCTCCCGTAGCCCTGGGGTGCAGGGGTTTGCAGCCATGTGGGGACCCCCACTAGCTCCAGCTCTGCCTGGGGAGATGCCAGCAGTGGGTTTTGGCGAAGGCAGGTCCTTGTGCTGGGGGCTTCCAGGTCTAGATGGGGGGGAAGATGCCCAGCCCTCGGCACTGCGGAGCAGCCACTGCTTCTGCACCTGAGCCACCAGGAAGGTGATGGGCTTGGCACGGAGCTGCTGCCCAGCCTGACAGGGGACAGTTTTGTGCTCAGCCAACCTATGGAGAGTGAGCTGAGTGCTGTGGGTGAGGGACAAAGCCCTCCTCAGCATCCCAACCTCTGCATCCCCAGCGTGGAGGGAGCCGAGGCCACCTCTGCCTTTCCCAGGTGCTGAGGGTGCTTTTCCCCCCCAGGGAATCGAAGAGGAGGTGGCACCTAGGGCTGTGGATTGCTGCCGAACTCGCTGGCGGATTGCTCATGGTGTTTGTGAAAACCCTGAACCGAGACCACACACGGGAGGCTCAGGTGAGCGATGTATCTCAGACCTTGCGGGTACGAGGCAAAAATGCTTCTGCGCCTGACTCACCCGCTCTGTGCTAACACTGACTCATAATTGCTGATTTCGATTCAGACAAAAGATTTATCTGCGTTCAAACCCATGGAAAATGCTAATGCAACGTGGTGGTGAAAAGGGGAGGCACTGCTGCAAGTCGTCCACAGCCCTCTGTAAGGCTTGGGGAGTGGAGTGCATGAGGGACTGGCACCAGTTTCCTGATCCTGACTTGTACTGGGATGAGCCCCTGAGTCTGGGGAGGGTCTGGTCACCCTCATCCCCACACAGAACTGGCAGTGCTGGAGGGAAATCTGCTTGCAAAAGGTGACTTCGGCAATAATAGACTTTTTTTTTCTGCAGAGCTTCCTGGGCTGGCTGGGTCCCAGCTCTTTCTGTTTCCTTCACTCTGGTGACACCCCGCTGTCCCCAGGGTTGCATCTGGCCCCTTCTCCCACGGCCTCCACGCAGGAAGGCAGCTCTGGGGATGAAGATGTCTTGTGAGCAGCACACAGGACCTGAAAGCATGTTTGCACGGTTCCTCTGCTCCAGCACAATAGGTGCTGCACGGGGGGCTGGTCACACATAGAGAAGAAGAAAAGCCAGCCAAAGAAAGGCACAAGGGACTCCAGTCCCCGTTACTGGGACAGATCAAACCCAGAGCAGCGCCTGGGCTTTGTACTGGGGGTAGCCCTGGGCTATAAGCTCCCAGTTTGGTGGCAGAGGCTCCAAAATCCCCATCTCCGTGATCCCGTCCCCAGCAGTGCTAACCCAGGCCGAGTCCCCAGGGACCTTTCCCGGGACCGTGCCACCTCCTGCCCTGCCCGTGCCCTCTCCGAATGCCCTGCCTGTGCCACCTTTCCCCCCTGCTGCTCAGCCCGGCTGGATGCTAAGTGGAAATTTCCCCCCGGTGCCAAGTGTTAAATACTTATCAAGCTAATCCAGCGTCTTCACGGAGGTGCGTACATGAGACAACATGTTACCGTAATTAACAAGCAGCTGGAGTTGGCACCAGGCTCTGCTGCAGCTGCTCCCGGCAGCTTCCAGCGCCTTTCCCAGGGCTGCGGCTCTGCCTCCTCTGTGCAATAGCAGGGAGAGACGCCAGGCTGGGGGGGTGATGCCTTGCAGGGTCTTTTCTCACTGCAGAGGGGATGGTTGGGGTTCCCAGCCTGTGGCATGCAGATCCCTGGAAGTCTGGGGGCAATTTCTGATCTGTGTTAGATAGCTTGGATGAGTGGGTCCCTTCCCAGCAAGGAAATGCTTGTGCAGGGGGATGAGGAGCCGCTCTGAGAGGTTTTGGGGTGCACCAATTTGGAGAGGGTTAAGGAAACCCACTGCTGGAGGAAAATGAGTCATTGGGGCTCAGCGGCTTGAGCAGCGGCTTGTCCCTCCCTGTGGATGTGGCTGCAGCTGCTCCTTGGTTGGCTTTGCTGCGGGAATTGCATCTGTGCAGAGCCCTGTCCTCGGGCAGAGGTGGCCGGGTGCCACTGTGTGACGGCTGCCAGGGACCGTGACACTTCTGGTGACATTAATGCTCGAGAGAGATTGGGAGAGGAAAAAGGCTGAAGGGCTGGGATGGGTTTGTAAACCCAGCTTTTGGGAGGAGGGCTGCAGAGCAGGCTTGGGATGGTCGGAAGCATTTGTAAAGTTTGTCACCTGGCTGACTGTATCTTCACCTGCCCAGCCCCTCTATCTGGACCGGTATGGATGAGTTCATCTACCCGCTCAGCCCTAAGCAGAGCTGATGCACAAAACCTCCCCATCCTTCTGAACTGCCTTGAGCTCCCTAAGTTTCCAACCCCAGAGAAGTCATCTCAGCATTGCTATTGGGTTTTAAATATTTTTTTTACTGTGCTATATGCTAG
This sequence comes from Syrrhaptes paradoxus, assembly GCA_013400615.1. NCBI lineage: Eukaryota > Metazoa > Chordata > Aves > Pterocliformes > Pteroclidae > Syrrhaptes > Syrrhaptes paradoxus. The sequence continues at coordinate 81,051 of VZTO01021270.1, forward strand.
CTTCCCATATGCAAGTGGCTCTGCATGAACCATTTATCTGCAAAATCAAGGTTATGTTCGCAAAAGGCATTTAGTTCCCTCTCTAAACGACCCAGCGAGTTTTCTGCTGAGAAAACAAAGGTCTGTAACACAGATCAAGCCAATGACAGGGAAAAAAGTTCAGGCAAACCCCCTCCATTTATTTAACAGCTCCCCCTTTCTCATTCATATTTACAGGATAAAAGGGGCTCCATCAACTCATTAAAGCTGAAATACGTGTCCTGTCCTCAAGGAAAGCAAATCCCATCTGGCCTCCCTGGAGGAATATAATCTTAACTTCAGTTTAATGCCACATTAGGGTATCTTACAGATTCTGCCCGAGATTTACCTGCCTTACAGGGAGATTTATTTCAGAAGTAAACAGGCTAATGGGACAAATCTCCTTCCACGAGCAACTTTGATGAGGAAGTGCAGAGCATTTGTGACTCCATCTCTGCCATGGGGCAGGTGGAAGGGACGGTCACACGGGGGACCGGTGGTGCTGTGATGCTGGGCTCCATCCTGCATCTCAGGAGCTATGGGTGGACCCAGCCTGGGCAGGTTTTGTCCCACCTGCAAATCCAGCTCCCTGCCATGACATCTGGGATGGCAGGGACTGCCAGGGGCCCGTCCCACCCGCGGCTGTAGATCCAAGTAGCTGCAGGCTGGGGTGAGAAGATCAGAGCCTGTATCGGGTTTGCTTTCCCTGTCTCGCAGCCCATCCTGGGGCAGCCTCACAGCTCCCAGAGCAAAGGCGTTCCTGTCCACCCCCACGGCCACAGTCCTGTGCCGAGAGGGTCCCTGATAAAAAGCTGCTGGTGGATTTTGAATCAGTGCCGTTAACACACAGGGACTCTGGGGCCAGGGCAGGACACGGCCAGCCTGCTGTCCCCTGTCACCAACCCGTGGCTCGTCGGGCTGTTGATGTACACGGTGTTCAGCCTGAGAACAAGAGGGCAAGGCAGCTGCAGGTGGGTGAAACATATCTCCTCTCTACTGAACTGGCCTGCCTGACTGGTTTTTTTTATGATTATTTTTTTTATTCTGTCTCCAGTTAGGCAATACACTTGCCTGTTAGAAATATCGCCCTGGGCTGCCAGCTCAGCGAAGGAGAAAAGCGAGTGTGTGTTACCGAGGGAGGATGGGGCATCGCCTGCCTCCCTCTCCCCTTCCCCTCCCTGGGCTGCATCCACCGACCCGACCCTCGCTCCGGTGAATCTCTGCCATTCGAGACGAGCATCCTTACGGCGGGATTTTCTTAAGGGTCGCTCCTGACCCCCTCCTCCACAATGTTCCCACACCCTGAGGATCACTGGAGCGGGTTGCTGAACTGGAGTAGGTGCATTTAAGCCCAGCCGGTAGTTTTGGGATCATTAACCATCAAGGTGCCCCTGGGAAGAAGCAAAAGGTATTTGGGAAAATTTGCTAACAGACTCTAATGACTTAATAATCCCTGCCGGAGAGAGCGCGGCAGGTTATGTGAATGTCAAGTTTGTTTGCTTTGCCGAGAGCTGGCTGTTGGTTATGTAATCGGACCTCCTTCACAGGGGGAAAAAAAGGGATGAAAAAGGAAAGCACGCGCCTGCTGCCAGGCTGGGATGTGAGTAAGGAGGAGCACAGGGGTGGGTGTTAGCCAGGAGCCCCAGATGGGCACAGCCATGCCTGGCCCCCACCCTGCTGTCTTGGGGGTGCAGAGCCCAGCACAGCTCTCCCTGCTCAGCCCCGTGGGAGTGGGCGAGTGGCAGGGTCGGGGTCTTGTGGCATGGCCAGGGATGGATGGGGTCCACCTGGAGCAGTGGATACTGGGGCAGGACAGCTGGAAGTGCCACTGTCAATAAAAGCAGGAGAGATGTCGCGTAGCACAAGGGATTGATGTTAGCTCGTGCCTGCGGTGCTGGTACCCGCTGCAGAGGATGGGGCGGCTGGATGGACATGGAGGGGACACGTCCCCAGGAGAGCTGTGACACAGCACGAGCCCTTATCTCTCTGCCAGACAGCATCTCTTGTGGCTCTCCAGGGTGTCATTCCTGATGCAGTTTCTGGTTTGGGGAGACTGAACCAAGAGCTGGCCAGGGCTCTGCTTGGTGGTCCTCGGGGGCTGCTCTGAGCTCCCATGTTAGGATGAAGGACCATCCAGCCTTGGCTCGCAGTGAGGGCGGGGAGGGAGCTGTGTGTCCAAAAAGCTTTGGGCCCTCTCAGCCAAGGCTGCCCAGGGGGAAAGCTGTCCCATTTTGGGAAGACTGTTGGGAATGCCTCTGCTTCTCCTGGCGTGTGTTCAGGGCTGAGTGAGGTTCATGGTTTGCAGAATACTGGGGGCTTTTCTTGAAGACGAAGGAAAATCAGGGCTGTAAAGCTGTGGCATGGTTTTAAACATGCTTTGCATTAGCTGGCACAACCCATGACACCACTATGGCCTGACCCACTCCCTGTTGGGGTCTGACATCCTCCTCGGAAGCCGAAACAAGGCAGGTGGGTGCTGGACCCCACTCCCCATGTCTGAGCCGGGTGTATGGGGGATGCCGACTCCTTCCCCATGAAAGCAAGCACCCGGCTCCAGGGGTGCAGGCTGCCTTCTTGCATCCCCAGCACCGCTCCTCAAGCTCCAACTTGCCTGCCATCAATACTGTTTAAACAAGCACATTCGCAGACGTAGCTCTAGGCCAAGTTGTGGGGCAGGCGGGAAGGAGCAGCCGCAGCCTGGCTCCAGACCCTCCTGCGGGAGGTCTGGGTGGCGGGCGCGTGGGTGCCGATGGCATCGCGTGCCAGCCGCGGCTCTGCCCCGGGGGCTTTCCTCCGCACCTGTGGCCACTTTGAACCCCAGCCACGGCCAAAAGATGCCAGAGGAGTGGGCAAAGAATGTGGGAGTGCTGGGGATCAGCAGGCGAACGCCTGATGTAGGACCACTCCTCAGTCCTTGCTGCTGGGGCAGGTTGTACATCCCAGCAGAGACGCGCATCCTTGCAATAGGGACATCCTGGGGTCCTCCATGTGAAACATAGCTGCAATGCCAGGCTGGCTCTTCTACCATCTTCCTGCTTTCTGTCTGGTTTCCCAGGCTGATGGGCTGCAAGAAATCTGGGGAGGATGCAGAGGGGGATGGCCCTGGGCAGGGTGCTCCCTGGGGAGCAGCCCCTCTGGAGGCACCCATGGGTGGCACCCAGCTTTCCTGCTGGGAAGCCAGTGCAGGAGGCTGCAGGAGAGTGTGAAACGTGTGCCTTTAAAAAGAAAGAAAGAAAGAAAAAAAAGACAGAAAAAAAAAGAAAAAA
>VZTO01021270.1:84957-107039 GCA_013400615.1 Syrrhaptes paradoxus
CTCTGCCAGACAGCATCTCTTGTGGCTCTCCAGGGTGTCATTCCTGATGCAGTTTCTGGTTTGGGGAGGCTGAACCAAGAGCTGGCCAGGGCTCTGCTTGGTGGTCCTCGGGGGCTGCTCTGAGCTCCCATGTTAGGATGAAGGACCATCCAGCCTTGGCTCGCAGTGAGGGCGGGGAGGGAGCTGTGTGTCCAAAAAGCTTTGGGCCCTCTCAGCCAAGGCTGCCCAGGGGGAAAGCTGTCCCATTTTGGGAAGACTGTTGGGAATGCCTCTGCTTCTCCTGGCGTGTGTTCAGGGCTGAGTGAGGTTCATGGTTTGCAGAATACTGGGGGCTTTTCTTGAAGACGAAGGAAAATCAGAGCTGTTAAGCTGTGGCATGGTTTTAAACATGCTTTGCATTAGCTGGCACAACCCATGACACCGCTATGGCCTGACCCACTCCCTGTTGGGGTCTGACATCCTCCTCGGAAGCCGAAACAAGGCAGGTGGGTGCTGGACCCCACTCCCCATGTCTGAGCCGGGTGTATGGGGGATGCCGACTCCTTCCCCATGAAAGCAAGCACCCGGCTCCAGGGGTGCAGGCTGCCTTCTTGCATCCCCAGCACCGCTCCTCAAGCTCCAACTTGCCTGCCATCAATACTGTTTAAACAAGCACATTCGCAGACGTAGCTCTAGGCCAAGTTGTGGGGCAGGCGGGAAGGAGCAGCCGCAGCCTGGCTCCAGACCCTCCTGCGGGAGGTCTGGGTGGCGGGCGCGTGGGTGCCGATGGCATCGCGTGCCAGCCGCGGCTCTGCCCCGGGGGCTTTCCTCCGCACCTGTGGCCACTTTGAACCCCAGCCACGGCCAAAAGATGCCAGAGGAGTGGGCAAAGAATGTGGGAGTGCTGGAGATCAGCAGGCGAACGCCTGATGTAGGACCACTCCTCAGTCCTTGCTGCTGGGGCAGGTTGCACATCCCAGCAGAGACGCGCATCCTTGCAATAGGGACATCCTGGGGTCCTCCAAGTGAAACATAGCTGCAATGCCAGGCTGGCTCTTCTACCATCTTCCTGCTTTCTGTCTGGTTTCCCAGGCTGATGGGCTGTAAGAAATCTGGGGAGGATGCAAAGGGGGATGGCCCTGGGCAGGGTGCTCCCTGGGGTGCCATGGGTGGCACCCAGCTTTCCTGCTGGGAAGCCAGTGCAGGAGGCTGCAGGAGAGTGTGAAACGTGTGCCTTTAAAAAGAAAGAAAGAAAGAAAAAAAGACAGAAAAAAAAGAAAAAATGAAAAGGCTTCTGAAGCTTAGAGCTGGATATTTATACACTTGACATAAAGGATATTTCTGCATTGAAGTAATAAGCGTGACTCAGTAAACCAATGGGGAAAGGGTGTTCCCTTTGCAGCAAAACCTCAAAAGATCAAAGAACTTCTCGAGCGGTTTAACATTTCGAATGTTAAATGAATCGGGTTCCCCTCCCTCTCCCCTTCAACCCTGCTGTCAAGTTTTGAACAATAAATGGTTTTATTTTAGCTCAGAAAGGAGTGTTTTGGCAGCTCCTGGGATGCGTGGTGCTGGCCAGTCTGGACGCTGAAGGTCATGGGCACGCTGGGCAGGGACGGTCCCATTCTGGACCTGCAGCTTGCAGACACCATGATCCTGCATGTGACAGTCCGGCATGCTCTGGCAGCCCCTGCAGCCGTGCATGGTCACAGGATGGGACCGGGCAGCCCTGGGTGAAGACTCAGGCCACCCAGTGCTGGGGGTGTCCCAGCACCCCATCCTCCACGCTCTCCCCACTGCTGCAGACTGGGACGGGCTGGTTCCAGGCTTCAGACAAAGCTGAGCATCACCAGATTTCAGCGAGTTCTTCCCCCGGGAGAAGCAAATCCTGCTATTTTTGTGCATACACCCAGCAGTGGGGAGATATTAGGGGCTGGTCCCCATCCAGGCAGGCGCTGGGGGCTGGCGTGCTGGGGGGGATGCGGCGGTGGGTATTCACCAGGGAGGGATGGAGCCTTGTTGGTGTCTCTCGGACACATGTGCATTTCTGGGATCGATAGGCTGGAGTAATATATTGCACCAAGATAACAAATCACTGAGCTTATTGGGTCTTAATTAAGCCTCTTTTATCTCTATGACAGCCACACACCTGGGCTATCGCCCGGGCAAACCGTAGCCGTGGCCGAGCTGTGGGGACGCCGCGATGGAGCCGGGGGATTGATGAGCCGCTGCTGGGTGGAATTACCTCATTGTGTTCACAGCGCTCGGGGCCATCCATCTCCCAGCTCCCCCATCCCTCCGGTCCCTCCATCCCGGCACCCAGAGCACTGGCTGCTGCTCCCTCCTCCTGCCACCTTGCAGGCAGGGGACACAGAACAGGGGACAGGGAACCCCCCTGGTTGGATTAGCCTGGGTGCTGGTAGATGAGCTGGGGGAAATCTGCCCCGTTTGTCCTCCTGGGTAATAGATACAGTTGTTATAGTCCCTGACAGCGCGAAATGAAGACCTACATCACCATAATGTATTGTCAGCCTGCAAGCACACCGCGGCCCCCGAGATGAATGAATGCAATATCCCCGCGTACGAGGGGGAAGGAAGGGAAGGGGGCTTTGCCGCTGCTGCCGGCCTCTAGGCGAGTAGGCAGAGCCGCTGCTTTGTGCGGCTGGAGAAGAAAAGGCATTTTTTATCTGTGATGGGGAGGTTGAGGGTGTCCGATCCCCGCGGAGCGTGTGACAGATACACTTGGTGAAGGGGAGCGCTTAACAAACGGCTGAAATGCTCCTGTGATGAGTTCATCCAGCAATGAAGTAATCTTGCCCCAGCGTTACTGCCAGCTGAGGCAGCAGGGCAATTTACTGCTCTGGGGCTAGACAGATCAGCACCCATTTCGGCTCACGTAACCCAAGAACGGAGGGAAACCATCCAAACCGGGGAGGCCCATTCAACTGGAAACGTGTGTACACGACAATAGGAACCCAAGGCACATATTGCATTTCGTTATTCGAAAGTAGGACAGTTTTTACTCTGAAGTATGACTGCTGGTGTACTGACTTGGAGCGAAATAACGAGAGTTGGGAGTTGTAAGTGACTTTCAGCTGAGCAGCCAAGTCCTGCAGGACCCCCCTGCTTCTCTAGCAGTCACCCTTCTTTAGGATGATGCTGAAATCCTTTTCCATCTTGGGCTGCTTCTAGGACTCATCCTGCCTGGCAGGCACAGCATGGCAAGAGACAATTCTTCATCTCTGCTTCACACCCCAGCACCTGGGGCAGGCTGGCAGCAGCACTTCCAACACCAGCAATGGGTGGAAACTAGATAGAGAAGCCCAAGTTCAGGTCCCATAATCTTATTTTCTGACCACAGGTAAAAATTGTGTAGGGTTTCTCCCTATGCCAGCATAGGAAATGGCAATGGCCATATCCATTTGGAATACTTGCAAGGGCAGTTGCAAAGTGCTGAGCAGGGAGGGTGCTGCAGCGTGGCAGGTATTGCATGTTTGCAAATATTTAAAACAATAAAATAAAGTTCTGTGCTGGAAGACAAGCAGCTCGTAATTCCTCTTGGTGTTAAACAAAGTCCAAAGTACTCACATTACACAAAATCCAACCGAAAGGCAACACCCTTCTACTGTTCCCGAGTTTTCATGACTATTTACAGGCTTTTGGATAAACAGGAGAAAGTTGATACAGGAGCAGCCAAATCCCATAAGCTGTCAGCAAAACCTTCCCCTGCAGACCAGCTCAGCGGGGGCACATGGTGTTATTAAAGCCACTCGCAATGGGACTCTGGCATGATGGACCCATTCTCAGTTGCTCAGAATCTTTTGCATCAGGTAGGACAGGATTCCCCTCTACACCACGGCAGCTTGGCTTTGGGCTGTGCTTGGCCTTTGGCATCCCCTTCCCAAAACCTTCAGCCAGAGCCCTGGACTACGAGTTGCTTTGGGGACAGTGGGGGGACAGCGTGCGATGGGCAGGGGCTGAGGAGGGGCGAAGACCAGCCCCATCAGCTCGAACAGCAGGACTGATGCCCAAAGCAATGCTGTTCTGACCAGGAGGTGCAAACCCAAACAGCCTTCACATCACGGCACAGGTGCCTGCTAGCTCCTCACGTCAGTATTTTCTAGCCTTGGATCTTTAACAGCCAGCGAGCGACACTGTTTGTTATTGCATTAGGCACCAGGCACGCGGCCACCGCGTGATTTTTGGCATCTCCCCCTCTTTGCTACCAAACTCCTCGTCTCTTCCTTCCAGAGAGGCACAGCTCTGCTTTTTTTCTTGGTTGTTATTGTTTCTCCGAGATTTTTCTCTGACAGGCCAGGCCAGCCCTCGCGCTGGCGTTCCGAGCCCGTCTCCATCGCTGATAGACGATGCCCTTGTAATCTCCAGTGACATAAATTTTGCTCCTGTTTGTCTCCCCGTGTCACATCCTTCTCGTGACGTGTCTGTTATTGTGTCTAGCGTTGCCATTGCGTTTCAGCATTTTCTGCTGTTTGTCTTCTTCACCTGAGGATGCCCGTTATGGGATGTAACAGCTTGAATAGCTTATAAACAGGAGAGTGGAGTTTTTACGCTTCGGGGAGCACCGCTCATGGCAGTCGGTGTTCAAGAGCAGCATTTGCCAGCACTTAGTACCTGAACCAGCATCTTCCATCCCACCCAGGGACACATAGCTCACGTAACGCTGTTGGCCCTTACTGGAAGCCAGGTTTGTACCTGCTGGGATGAGGAGTGGGTTGGTGGCTGGGACACAGCCTGGCGCAGCTGGGAGCAAATGCTGGCTCCTCTCCACTCCCAGCACCTGTGTTGGGTTTGTCCCTGTGCTCCCCGCTGACCAGCAGCCTTGACCCAGAGCTGGAGATGTCCGGCTTCAACTCCCAGAATGCTGCCCTGTGCACTGGGGTGCCTGGAGGCAGCCAGAGCCCAGGCTCAGCCTCTGGATGTGATAGTTCAGCGTTTCCTCATCAGCACCTCTTCCAGAGCAGCGCGCTGTGCAGCCAGGATCTAATTAAGTGGACCCTTCTGAAGAAGGTACTACATCTCCATGGAAAACAGCTTCGGTTTGGCTTCTCTGAATAATAAACAAAGCACTTGGGCAGATGATAGGGCATTTAAGTGTTTACTCTTCAGAGCATTAAGTGCTAAATTTGTTTTTAGCTCCCTTATGAAAAGCCCTTGCCCAGTAAAAGCACACAAGGGTCTCAGTCAGCCCTCGCAGCTTTCCTCCCATCCTGCTGCGTCCAGCCGGGCTGGGCAGCTGCCCCAGGGGACGGCGAGAAGCACCGATCGTTAGGATCCTAAGGAAACCACTGAGGTTTAATCCACCAGCAAGGAGCAGAGGATAAACCAGAGCCAAGCGTGGGGATGCTGTGCGTGGAGCCAGCCCAGGCAGGGGGCTGTCTTTGCTGAGTCCAAACTAAGATGGGCATCCTCTTTTTTTTTTTTTTTAATCCATTCCACCCATCACTTAGTGTAATAAACTCCCTAAATGGAAAAGATAGAGACAAAAACCTCTGAGCAAGCCAGAGCACAGAGCTCGTTCCTCCTGCCGCCTCCTCCTTGCTGTGCCATGGCAGTTTCTGCAGCCAGCACTCAGCACCCCAGCCAGATTCGGCCAGGGGAATGTGGAAAGGGAGAAAAAAAAAGGGCTCCAGGATGGCTGCTTTGCTTTTTAGACGTTGTCCCACCTGCATGAGGTTGTGATGGGATGTGCCACTCACACCTGGCCACCGTCGCCTGCTCAGCCCAAGGATTAGACAGGGGGGGCTTCGGGGCTGAGCGGGCTGCTGGAGCTCTAGAAATGGAGCACAAAACCCACAAAACAACTTTCCATTTCTAAAGCCTGAAGGAGTTTGCACCCCACCATGCCAGGACAAAGGGAGAATTAGCAGCCAGCAAAGAGAAAAACAACACAAAGCCACATCACAGTTCCTTGGTGCGCGGGTACGGCTTAAATGACTGGATGCGGAGCCCGATGCGGTTCAGCTCTGCGGCACTTTGCATTCATCTGCGTGTGCCTGAGCTGAGCTCTCCTTGCTGCTGCTTCAGCTGCGATTTTTTAAACCAATTTTGACACATCAAAACCGATGCAGAATGACTCAGAAGTTTTCAGACAGAGCTTTCTCCTGGCAGAAGGGGAAGGAGGGGGTGCATGCATATTTAGCAGCAGCAACCTCCTTTAAATGAACCTTTTTCTCCAAGAAAAATACTCTGGTTTAGGCAAATTTGGGATGTGTCTCAACATGCTTCCCGTCCACATCATGGATTCAATTACAACACAACACTTTTGCAGATTTCTGTTAAATTTTAACTCGTTTCACTTGGGTCGCGTGAACTTTGCCTGACATTTGGAAGGAGGCAACTTGTGTCATCAGGTTACGCTCACACTTATCTCTGCAAACATATCCTTGTACCCAGACCAGCACCGCCACAGCCGCCTTTGCCGCCGATGGCATTAATCGAACCTGAAATGTGCTTTCCCCCGGTGTTACGCTCCCGACTGCTCGCGGAGTGATGTTGGTGACCTTGTCCCCGGCAAGCTCAGCAGCAGCAATCGCGGTGGCTGTGTGCGTGGGGTGGCCACAGCTGAGCGTGGAGGGGATGGGGACAGGGGCAGCGGATGGATGAGGGACAATGAGCGATGGGTGTGTGGGCTTGCTGTTTGTTTTTGGTAAAGGGCAATGCTGGTGCCACGAGAAGGGAAAGACTTTGAGATGATCCTGTTCCCCCCCCAGCCTCTGAATTGCAGGGATGCCTCTGCAGCAAAAACAAGCGCGTGCTGCTGGTGGCCCCAAACCACATCTCCTGGGGAATCCCTCAGGTCTGTGGCAGCAGGGTGGGGAAGGGTCCCTATCCTGTCCCCAAAGCCTGGCAGGGCAGTGTGGTGGGGTGACCCTTGAAGGACCAGCCAGCTGTGCCCTGCTCTCCTCCATCGCATCGAGCCATGAAAACATAGCGCTGAACATCTTCTTGATGCAGCAGATCCTTGAAATGGCTAAAAAATCAGGTCTGATCAAAGCCTGGCTTTTCTCCCGGTGGTGGGGCAGGGGGAAGGGGGAAATATTAAAATCCCAAGATCAGTGAGTTGCTGATTCTTACTTCGGCTGCAAGAAGTGACCGGCTCTGCTGATCAAAGGCCTTGTTTTAAAGGTGACATTAACATTTAAGGAGCTTTTGAAAGCCCTGGCTTGCAATAAAAAGCCAGACACCCGGTCACAGAGCAACTCAAACGCAAGTTTAATGATAATGAAACTGCCTTTTGTTCTTAAACTCAAAGAAGAACCACAAACTTATTTATAGAGTTTATAATAAAGACTGAGAAGCCTTTTCCACATAATCCAGCAAACCGATACCTGCAAGCCGTGGTGTTACCCGGTGATCCCCTGAGTGTGCAGAGCAGGCTTTGGGCATGCTCCTCTCCTCGGCTTGCAGGCACGACTGCTGCTTTTCCTTCTGGTGATGCCAGGCTTCGACCAGTGCCAGGAGCACCACGTGGATGCCTCTGCCTGGCTGGGAGCCTGTGCTGAGCTGTGCTGCTGGCCCGTGAGTGTGTCCCCAGCCGGGTTGGCATGGCATGGCATGGTATGATACAGCTTGGCACAGCACGGCTTGGCATGGCATGGCATGGTTTGGCACAGGGTGGCACAGCCCCGCTGCTCATCCCATTCTGGATTTGCACCAGCGTGGAGCCTCCTGACCCAGGACAGCTGTATGTGCCTGGCTCACGTACGCTGTTAGGACAGCAAGCTCCAAACCTCTGTTTTACAGCAGTGAAATCACTGCTTTCCTCCTCCACCCCTCGCTGCAGCCCCGTGTCACTCCCTGCACCCACCAGGACTCACTCTGGACTCATCCCTGCTGCAGACACGGGCTGGGATGAGCAGGGATGCCGCTCCCCTCCGCTCTCAGAGCCGGATCCCCAGGGACCCGGGTGCGTTTCATCACCGTGGGGTGGGCAGCCACACACATGGTGCTGGGGGCTCGGTGCACACAGCGCCCAGCCTTTGCCCAGCACTTGGGTTATAAATAGCCTGGAAATGAGAGCTGGGTAGATAGGAGCCACGGCCGGGTAAGAAAATCCCCCTCTCCCTGCACTGGTTCTGGCTGTATTGTCTCTCACTGGAAAGCTCTTTGCTTTATGGCTCCCAGCCCTCCGCCGTCTGCTGTGTTTTACCTTGCAGCTCTGATAAAGGCAATCGTATGCACGTTCCTTATCGCATGCAATTGGAAATATCAAGCAAATTCCCTCATTCTGCAAGTCCTGGAGAGCTTCTGCTCTACTGGATATGTTTTTATGACAGTGTGTTACATCAAATATCTTTTTTTATTCCTCTCCACCCTCCTGGATGTGGTAAATAGCACTGGGTCCTACTCACATGCATTCCCTGAGCACGGAAAATGCCAGGGAGCTGAGCAGGAGCGGAACAGGGAGGTTTGTTCATTTGGTTTCTTAAGGGTTTGGGCCTGGCAGGTCGGAGGTCCCAGCAGAAGAAGGCTCTCGGAGGATCGATATCCGGCTGTTTCAAACCCCTCCTGCCCACAGCATTGTCCGAGCGGGAATTCCCTCTCCTGCCTCTTGCAGCAGCAACCCAGGGTTACTACTGCTGTTTTCCATAGGGATGCACAGGTGTCCTGCTCCCAGACCCTGCTCTGGCCACTGTCCTCTGCCTCCCACGCCCGGCTGAGAGCTGGGATGCTCTCGGAGCCGGGATGGTCTCGGAACCAGGATGCTCTCAGCACAGCAATCATTGTCTCAGAGCCCAAGGGGGGAGCACGGATCTCCCCTTTGATTTCTGAGGGCGTGAATATCCAAATAAATTAGCAATGGGAACATGTGGGAGTGGGGGAGGCAGGCAACAGGAGAGCTGGGGGGCTGGAAGGGACCCAGACCCAGGGAACAGATGCAACTCATAACGTTAATGAGATTTTTTTTTTTCTTTTCCCTCCCCAAAGGCACTGCACTCCTGAGAACGGGGGGCTTTCTATCCCATGGCAACACCAAGTGGGGTAAAAATGGGCCCGGCTTTTATTTCATTTTTTTTGTCCTTTACAGGAATCACAGGCAAACAAAAGCCCTGAACAGATTTATCATTTTTCTTTCTCCCCCACCCCCTCCTTTTCTTTCCTTTTATATTTTTTTAAAATAGGGTTAGAGCAAGATGGATGGTTCCCCAGGCCCAGGGAATGAGCAGATCGAGGCAACCCTGTCGGCTCTGGCATCCCATTAAGCCAAGCTCTGGGAGGTGGCTGCCATAAGACTTATTAAATTTGCCCCAGCCCAGACCCCAAACATGCAGGGCTGCCCTGGCTTGGCCACCTGGGTCCCACCTTGCTGTCCTCCCCAGTGCCACCACCGGCACCTCTCCTGTGTCCCCCCCGGGTCCCTGATCTGGCCCCACACTCGACCCCCACATCAGCCCGGGAAGCACCTCCATCCGTTCTTGTCAGCCGAGGCCGATTCGTCACCGGCGCGGTGACAAGCAGTTGTATGGCTCTGTCAGCCCATCGCTGGCCTGGTCTGAGCCCCCCGCGGCAAAGCCAAGGATCCCCCAAGGAGGGGGCTGGGGGTAACAGGGGGGGTGCTTGGCCAGCCCCCGACCTACCCCTGACCCGGGGGCTCCTGTGGCTGGAGAAATGGCAGCAAAGGAGGGGAGACACAAAGGAAAAAAGGGGGGAAAAGGGGATAAAAAAATCATTTGAGCCCTATGGAGCTGGCTGCTGGGGGACACAGGGGGGGCAGGCGGGCAGGGAGGATGTCGCCCCATCCCTGCCACCAGCCAGCACCGTGTTAGCATGGTTATTTCCACTTTAATACTTAACAAGGATTTAAAACCCTTCTGTAGTCAGAGTTTGTTCTTAGCGATAAATTTTGAATAGCTTATAAATTATGGACACAACGCCGTGCCTCTGTCTGGGAGGAAGGGCCGGACCCGGCTTGTCCTTACGGTGGTGTAAAGCCGGCACAGCATCGCTGGCAGTGACTCTGGCAGGTCGGCATTCCCGGGAGCCAGATCCAGCCTGTCGTGCCTGGATATAACATTTCTGTGACGATAGGATCATATCGCAGAGCAAAGCACAGTCACGTCTGCTTCACACCTCCCGATAATAATCGCCCGGGACGCAAAAATCACAGGGCAGGCTTACCCATGCACATCAGCTCTCTCTCTCCACATATGTAGGTATGTGTATATATAGCTATAGATATCTAGATATATATAGCCACAAGCACATGCACTTGTACGCACGGAGAATATGCTCAGGACGAGAAGGGTCAGATTGCCCGTCTCCCGGTGACAGTCATCCCCCCATACCCCGGCTCCCGACCAAATACGTCCCTGCAAACACCCAGGCATCATGCAGGGGGGCTGCAAACTTGGGCTAAAATCCCTGCAAACCTGGGCTAAAATCCCTGCAAACTTGGGCTAAAATCCCTGCAAACCTGGCCTACAATCCCTGCAAACTTCAGCTAAAATCCCTGCAAACGGGGAGCTCCATCTCCCACAGAAACCCCTTGCAGCTGGCTGTTCCGCTCTCGGCTCTGGGGCTGGGAGGGCATCCACATGGAGAAAAAACCTGGCTGGAGGAGATGATTTCATCTGCCTAGTGAGAGAAATAGTGAGTGTTTTGGAAAGCCAAAGGGGTGGATGCAATGGGCCTTCCCTACTTTTTCCCTGGCGCACGGCAGCAGGTCGGTAATTAGGTTACAGCATCGCTCCAGCTTTATTTCAGTGCACTGCCATCCAAGAAACGCGTATGAAGTTCATATGTGTGCGTGCAGTATGTAAAGCCTGTAGGAAAAGGGCCAGTTTTCACTACATTAATTCATAAAGCGGGTCACGCTGGTCTGGCCCTTTACCTCACTTGTTATTTCTATTTATTAGTAATATTGATATTTCAACTGGGGATCAGGACCCTATTGAGCCAGCTTTAATATCAGAAAAGATTTAGCAGGAGAGGGCTCTGGAACGAAGCAACAATCCCAACGCCGAGCTCTTATGCAGTGCAGCTCACAAACACTATTATTATTGGTAATAATGTTTTACTTTGCATTTCGTTTCCCCAGCAAACCCAGCATCTCTGATTTCCTTGGCTTGGCCGTGCAAAAAGCACGGCTGCACGCTCATCGGCAGGTTATTAAAAAGCCTCATCCGGACCAAAAAATAAACAGGTTTAAATGAACAGACGTTGGCTTTGCAGAGCAGCGGCATTAACGGGCCAGGTACCCGGCTGGCGTAATTAGGTGCCGCTGAGCTCTGCCAATCGCCCCGTGGGAGGTCTGGCAGCGCTGCCTACGCGGGCAGGGCTGTGGGCAGCAGGGCAGAGGCAGGGCTGGGACAACCCATCACACTTTAGGGTTTGTTCGGCACACGGGTGGGTTTTCTCACCTTTCTTCCCTTTTTTCTCCCCAGACTTTGATGGGTTTTTTGCCATCTTCCTGCTGAAGCTGCAGCAGTTGATGGAGAAACTGTAGCACCAGCAAAATGTGGGATAAAACTGCATGGTCAGTGCGGACCCACGTATAATTTGGGAGTGCAATGGTGCAGCAGGACTGTGCTGGTCTCTGGCCAAGGGCAGAACATTTGCTAGTGCTGGAGAATGGATCCCTGCCTGCAGCAGGGTGTGTGCGGCACCCCAGGACTGGCACCCCGGGACTGGCAGCCCGGGACTGGCACCCTGGCACTGGCACCCCAGGACTGGCACCCTGGGAGTGGCACCCCGGCACTGGCATCCCTAGGTCTCCCTTCTGGGCAGCAAAGGTATTTAGGCTGCATTAGGAATGATTACACACTCTGAATGGTAAAACTAATTTTTTAAATCAAAACCAGTTGGGAGCGATACAAAGCCTAGAATCACATCTAAACCAGGTTCAAATTCATCGCCTGCTGAGACGCTGAGCACAAGCCAGTCCTCAACCTTGAGTGATCCGTTTAAAGCCAGGATACACTCAACCAGGGTTCGTCTGGCAAAAACTCCTGGAACTATTGATCCTTGAGAAAAAGCAGTCAAGGGAAAAAAAAACCAAACCTGTCCTGGTTATTGCCTTCCCATGTTTTCTATCCCAAGTGCAAAACTTCAGCAGCAGAAGCAAGGACAGGCCTGTCACCCCAGCAGATCTCCCACGGTGGCTGTTGAGTTGTGTCCTCGAAGCAGAGGACTCCTGTTCCACCAGGCAGGACCCACGTGTACGGAATTACCGCTGGGGTTTTATTTTTGTAATTTCTTTAGGATGATAATAATTCCTATTTTTTTCCTAATTTCCTAAGATTTCATGGACCAGAAACCGTGTTTCTGTGGTGTGCGCAATGGGATTGAAAACTGCTTTGAGCAGCAGCAAAACCAGATGTTCCCCAGAGCCAAGGGAAGGCGTCACCTGCCTCATTCATCACCCCACGGCCGCGACATATCAGTGCCAAACGCTCTGAGCCTGGATCTGTGGGTTTGGGGAGCAGAGCTGTGCTGGGGAGGGGGAACAAACCCTGTGGGTCCCCTTGGGACTGGGGTCAGCACAGGGGCTGGGGGAGGAAACCAAGAGATTTCAAGACATTTCGGGAAAAGGCTCTCTTGAAATTCCAACCTTGCTTGCTAAGCAAGACCGCAGGGGTTGGATCCTGCTCTCAGCGACGCTGCTGCGAAAGCTGAGTAAATGTGGGGGAATCAGCCAAGGTCACTCAGGCTGGGAAGTGACATCTGACTTCCCATGGCGCAAATGGCAGCAGGATCTGGCCCCCGCCTCCAATGCTTCTCTTCATCCCCCCTTCTGCCATCTCTTTCGAAATGTTTATGTTGGATTGTCTCACGATTTACACTGGGAATCCGTGCAATGCGTCTCTCTTGTCGAAACGTGCAGTGTCAGCAGCTGGTGATCTGAAACCCCGGCCGCATCCTGGAAACCCCGGTGCTGGGAGAGGGAGGCATGAGCGCTGCAAAGGGGCTGAGCATCGTTCTTCCAAAGCAAAATGAAGCGTCTTCAGGGAGTGTTCCAGGACTGGGGCCATAGAGTGGGATGAGAGCAAGCTGTGGGAGTGGGGCTCATGCTGCTGGACCCGCTCACAGCATCTCCGGCCATGGCATCGGCTGTGCAACCGCAAACCCCCACGGCTGCACCTTTTGCATGTGCTACGGAGCCAAGTGGGAATTTTCTGCTGGAGTTTCTTTTCTGCAGGGAAATTCCAGCGAGCTGAAATCGAAGCTTTAGCAGAGAAACCCTCCTGGGCTCTGGAGGAGGAGGAGGAGGAAGAGGAGAAGAAGGAGGAGGAGAAGGGGAAATGCTTTTTTCAGCAGTCAGGGCTCCGGGCAGTGGGAGAGAGCTGAGTTCAATTCTTTGCACTGAGCTGGGCAGGACACAACCTCCTGCCTTGTAGACCACCCCAGTTTGAGTGTGACTCCAAGGTTCCTTTTCATGACAAATTCTGTTTTTTCACCAACAGGGAAAAGGAAAAAGCCACCAGTGCCGCCAGCCTCTCCCTTTGGCTGATGTGGAGCACGGCTGGTGCTGCAGCACCGTCCCTGAGCTGAGACCAGCGGGGCTCAGCACCACTGTCACGGGGTGAATTACTTACGCCTCGTGGCAGTGACGGTGATTTTCCCGGGATAACGCAGGGAAGATTTGCAAAGGCAGCTCCCCTGCTCGCTGGTGGGAATACCCGAGTGTACCTTGGGAGGCTCGGCAGGAGTGGAAGCAGGGATGGACCAGAGCAGCCCCCAAAATCCCCCTCACTGGGACAGGATCTGGGACACCACGAGCAGGAGCCCCGGGGTGTCTGTGCACTGTGTCTCCGCAGCCATTTCCACACCAGGGCCCCTCTGCCGAGCCTGGCAGGGGGATGGAGCCTTTGTCCCCCGGCCGTGTGCTATTTACTGCTCGCTCTGCATCCTCACCGCAGGGCATGGAGGCTGCGAGGCCATATGAGACCGTGGCGATGCACATCTAGCCTGACCTACTTACAGCCCGGGCTCTGGGACTTTCTGGAATTCATCCTCTCGGAAACACAATATATAATTTTAGGACACTAGAAATCTGCACTGGATGGGGATGCTGTCCCAGCCTCCGTCGGGTCCGTGATGCCAGAATTGCTTTGACTGCCTCTGAGCGTGCTTGCTACCGTATATCAACACACAGGCTCCATTAACAGCCCAAATTGCCGCTGATATGCTTCTCATTATATGTCAAGCCTTACGCATCATTATTTCATTTATAAGACGGTATTTGTTTTCCCTTCCCCTTAATTCATGTCCCAAAAAAAAAATCTCATTAGAACGTTGTCGCTCGTTGCAATTTGGAGCAAATCGCAGCTTAATCCAACCCGCCAGGGAAGCCAATCGCCCTGTAAAAATCTTCTTGAAGTCTCCAAGCAGAGGCAGGAGGAGGGGGGAGAATAATAAAAAGACATTGAATTAGGAGGCACTGAGGCTGGTTTGAGAGGAGAGGAAGGGGCTGTGGATGCTGACAGGATAGTGATGCAAATCCCCTTCGGAACACCCAAAGAATCAACCTAAATGGATTAATGTGAGGACAGAGAAGAAATTACTTTAGTTGTTTCCCTAATTCGATTAAATTTATTTTTATACAGCATCTTCATACAGAGCATCTCACAGCTGCTTCACCCAGAAGAGAAATAACACAGAAAGGCTGTTCTGGCAGAAGCGCTCACCAGTACAGGCAACTCAGTGGGAGGAAGGAATATAAGCGCTGGCCTTGTGGATTTGATTTTCCAAATCATCAGGAAATCACATGCCTTTTTTTTTTTCTTTTTTTTTTTTCCAATTTCAATATTACTAATTTCCCTAGGCTTTCCTCAAACCATCTCTGCCATACACCGAGGTTGATTCTAATCTCACACTGCTTTTATAGCACTGTAACTCTGAGCTCACACTGGTTTTACACTGGTGTAGTTCTACGTACTTCAACTGAGTAAATTCCTGATTTATGTTTGTGGAAACAACAGCAGAAATAGGCCCATGGTTTTCCCTGGAGCAACGCCTGCCTCACGCCAGGGTGAGGAAGAGGAAGGTCAGGTCCCTTGCAAAGCAAATTATGTGGAAAAGTGTCATTAAATCACACCTAGACCCTTGCTCCAAATATATTTTTGCTTTCTTTTATAAAACACATCATATGGTCAAAGTTACAGATGCACGGGAGGAGATCAGCCAGGAGGGGAGGCCAGGACCAGTGGCTACTGTTCTGCTGGTGATGGAGAAGGTGGGCTGGAGCTCCTGCTCCCCTCTATTTTTTTGGGGAATATCAGTCTGCACCCCCTCCTTGCTCCGGTTCCTTTCACCCATTTGTGCAAAAACCACGTCTCCCTTTCTCAGGCCCAATTCTGTCCACTGGGGTCTGGTGCTTTGGATTCAGTTGAAATGTGTGTGTCCTGTTTGCTTTAAAATACTAAAATGTGATCCTGGGGAATGAAATCCCGCGGCACTGCGGTGTGCCAGGGCAGCCTGCAGCACGGCCGCTCCCTCTCGTTAGCGCGCGGAGCGAGGAGGGCTCTGATCAGAGCCGGAGACGAGAGCACCGGCGGGTTCCTCTGCACAGACCCGCTAACGTGACTCTAATGAATTCATTTTTTAAGGCTACACACGAGGGAGCTGATCAATGCTTTGCCCTGCGGTCCGGTTTGTTTGCAGCATACATCATTTCCTTGATTTATTCTCTGTGATGTGAAAAGATGTAACCAGCATCTTGATACCTGCCTCCGAGGCTGCTCCCGTCCCCTCGGCACGAGCAGGCACAGCATCCCGAAGCAGCTCCCGAGCTCTTTATGCAACACCTGAGCCCCGTTAGACGGCTGCTGTTAAAAGCAGCTCCCTGGGCTGCAGGAGGGTGATGCTGGATTAGCACCAGGCATTGGTGCTGGGGGTGATGTGGGCTCCTGAATCCCCCCTGCAGACCCTCCTGGGTCAGACCAGGACTGCCACGTCCAAGGGATCCTGCCGAGCTGGGCTGTCCACCCAGGCAAGTCTCATCCTCGCTTGGTTCTGCTAATGGAGGAAAAATGGGAACTGTTGTCACGAATGGCTGTGGCAGCCACTGAGTTACCATGATCGGGGTGGGTTTCCCTCCTCATTTGCTCTTGGAAAAAGTTGAGACAGGGTGAGGTGGAGGCAGGAGGGAAGGGGACCTGGGCTTCTTTGGTAGCGCTGGCAGGATGTTGTCTTTGCTCAGTTGTACATCTGGATTCAGGTGTCCCAGCTCCCACTGCTGGGTGACAGAGCCCTGCTTGGGAAGCCCAACAAGCATAAATCAGTGCAGCTGTACTGTTTCCACAGGGCTGTGCTGATTTATGCCTGCTGAGGACCCTTTGCCATTGCAGAGGAGGGACCAGTCTTGCCTGTCTGCTGGAAAAACATCTCTCCTTTGCACCCAGCGTGCCACCAGCCTCTCCTCTGAGCCCCTCTCCTGCTGCTCCTTACCCTCCTGCTCCAGGGACAGCACGACCCTCCCAGCACACACAGCCTTGGTGACAGCCCCAGGGCTCGACGGGGACCCCTCGCCCTCCCCAGCCTCCCAGACAGACCTGGGAGGATGAGATGCCACAACCTGACATCAGCAGAATAAAATATGGCCTTGGCAGTAATCCGATAGAACCTGATGGTAATTTGGGGTGGGGGAGGAGAGGAGGAGGCATTGAAAGTACGCTTCCTTTCAGTGCATTGCTGGGAAGACCATTAGGAAAACCACTAGATTATTTTTCACATTCTTCAGTGCAAAACTACTGCGTTTTATGACCACTATCAATAACAGCTATCATATTACTAATGCTACAGTTGCCACATATATAATATTTAAATCACATTTGTGGCTGACAGAGACCTATGGATATTCTCGATCCCAACAGGCTATTACAGTTCATATCATGTCTGTCAAATAAATATTATGAATCATTTCCCTCTGTCTTTATGGGGGCTACATTGACATCGTCAAAGAGGCTTTGGGTACTGCTGGATACTGCATATTTATGTCCACCTTATGTGTATGTATGTGAATGGAGGAAGATTTATACAACAATCATGGGTAATAAATGCCTATGATAAAGCATATTATCTTCACACTTCATTTGCAAAGTGTTTTGTATGCAGGGGCCAGGAGGCGGCTAGCAGAGAAGGCTCTGTTCAGTGACTGAGTCACATCTTCACGCTGTGGTGTAAATCAGGTGGCTTCTCTGCCGTGAGGCTGATCAGCAACAGTTGAGACACAAACCCCTTGCAGCAGTGGAGGAAGGGCTCCAGCTGCTGCCCAGGCGCTGACTCGGTTGGTGTGCTGCTGGTTCAGGTGAGGATTTGGCTCGTGTCCCACTTGCTCCATGAGTGATGCTCCACACGCTTCCCCCAAAGAACTGTAAATCATCTACTGCATTTCCTCTCCCGTCCCTTCATGTTTTCTTTGCTGGCTTCCTTGGCAGTCAAGCCCTGGTTTGGGTGATGAGATGCAATAAAGAGATCTCCAGGTGTTAAGCCAGAGCTAGACTTTCCATTCACAGAGCCTTTTTGCAAAGCAGTTTAATTAAACCACCGTCCCTGCAAACCAGGTGAGACATGTTCAACCCAATCCACTAGCAAAGCACAAGAGAGGAAGAAACCTCCCCTGGAATTACTCAAGCCAGATCCAGACAGCAGCCCAGGTGCCCTGAGACCTCTTCCCCAAACCTGTCTGAACTGCTTGAACACTTTATTAAGACTTGCTCCATATGCAGAGACAGACAAGAACAAATGCAACTTTACGGCTTGGAAGTCGGGAGGTCTCTAATAAGCATTTCATGTCCAGTTCTGAAGCAGCTGAAAGCACAGCACGGTACTTCTGGGTATGCAATATGTTATTTTATCTGAGCAGTCTCCAAAAGAGGGGAGATTGCAGTGTCTCTGCCTGTCCTTGGCGTGGGAATGCGGCTCTCCAGCTCCTGCAAATGAAATAAATCATGTGCATTTCACTTCATAAACAAATATCAGCAGCCTGTTAAATGCTGCTGGGAAAGCAACAAAGCAGTTTGGGTCTCCAGCACTTAGAGAAATGTCTGGTCTTTGAGAGTTTTTGCTGGTTTGCATGTGGAGTGCCTTCCTGAGGAGCAGGGACCCACCTTCTGCAGCAGTTTGGGTTTGCAGGGATGGGTCGGATGTGTCTGATGGATGCTGAGAGGTCCTGGCAAGAGTTTGCCAACTGTGTGCGTGCTCAGGGACTGCCTCTGCTTCCAGACTCCAGGGTCCCTGGGTGATGCCATGGCCTCTGATCTGTCCCCTGTGTCTCTTACCCGCAAGGAAGCCTGGCTGAAATGGGGGAGAAAAGTGACACGTGAGCTGCTCTTGCCCCTGAGAACAGGAGGTAGGTCCTGTCCTAAAGACCCACAGTCCAGATACCTCCAGGCAAAAAGTCCCATAGTGCGTGGACATTTCAGCAGCCTGTAAGTCTCCTGGGGGAGCTGGGTGACACAGATCCTGGTCCTGTGGCATCCAAAGGACTTGAGGTCCTTGAGCCTGCCGTGACTTGGGGGGAGCAGGTTGCTNCAAAGACCCACCGTCCAGATACCTCCAAGCAAAAAAATCCTATAGTGCGTGGATGTTTCAGCAGCCTGTAAGTCTCCTGGGGGAGTTGGGTGACACAGATCCTGGTCCTGTGGCATCCAAAGGACTTGAGGTCCTTGAGCCTGCCGTGACTTGGGGGGAGCAGGTTGCTGGAGTTGGGGACAAGCCTGGGAAAGTCCCACAAAGTGTGCATGAGTGGAAAATGTCTTCCCTTGGCTGTGTTTGGTTTCTCAGGTCATGCGTACAGCCAGATCGCTGGAGTCACACGCTGCCTTCTTGGGAGAGGGACTCCATGGCCACGAGCCCCAGGCCAGTGGCTGCAGCCACCCTTCCTTGCCCCTCATCACAGCCTTGCCCCTCGCTGTGCTGGGGGAGATGGAGCCCAGACACGTCCTGGGAGCTCCTCCTGTTCTTTCCTCACTCAGACTTTGTATTTTTTTTTTTTAATCCATAACAAAATGCAGCCAAGGGAAGGTTTTTTTCTAACTGTGCAGGAGGGTATGAATCAGTAAGGGAAGCATACCAGGTTTTGCTTTAGTCCCATCAGATAATTTTGGGTTATGGGCAAGATAAGCTGGAATCACCTCGGAAAAAAATAAAAGCTGGGATTTCCAAATCCCCTTACTGGTCTGGGTGCCCAGTTCTGAATGCAGTCTCAGGTCTCAGCCCCCCAAGCAGCTCAGTGCCTGCCTCCTGCTGATGCCCACAAAGGGCCTGGATCCCTTTGCCCCAAATATCTCGAGCACACGTGGAGGCAACAGAGTGAGAGTGTGGGGATGGAGGGAGAAGCTTTTGCCTAAATTGGGTTTTAGATGGGAATATAGTATCTCTCTTTGTCAAATTCAGCTAGAATCGAGGGATGGGTTCAAAAGCTGTTCAGATGAGGACAGGCAGACCCCAAAGCATCCCATCAGCCTGGGTTCCTTAGGAACCCAGGCTAAAGGGTATCTGCATTACCCAAGGGGGGAGAGAAAAAAGACCAAAGTTTCACAAGACAGCTCTCCCAGACAGTGTAGGACATCCAAGCGTCCCTGCATCGAGCAGATGTACAAGCCAATGACCTGCAAAAATTATTGTAACATCCTCCCATCACCCTCTGTGATGATTGAAGTCCTTAGCTAGGAAGTGCGAAGCTGAAGTTGAGCGCAGCATTAGGCAGCCTGGTAGAGCTTATTAAATTAATAGTGCATTAAAGAATTGAGGGGAGGCGGGTGGGGAGGGAAAAGGGAAAGAGAAGGTTTGTAACATCACAGAAATATCCTTGCTACCTTCTGGCATCTTCAAGAGACTGGAAATGTGGGACTGCATCCAGCTGTCTTCTCTGGGGCAAAATTCCTTTGGCTTCTGTGGGAGGTTTTACCCAAATAAGGACTGCAGGATCAGACCTGTTATTGTCACTGCAATTAACATTTAGATCCACATCTAACACGAACTGTTACAGGCTGGTTAGGGAGAAATTTAATTTGCTCTAAACAGCTTGATGGGAGAGGAGCGTGAAATGTCCTAGTTATGGTAATTTCATGTGTTAGAGTCTACAAAGGGGGATTTTCAGCCATGGGTCTAACAACCCTGATACCTGCTGCAGCCGTTACCCTAAGTGTGCTTTGGGATCCTGAGGTCTGGGGCCAGATCCCCACCCATGCTCGGTGCTGGGGTAAGACATTTACACCGGCTGGCAGGCTATCTGATGGCCATGGACATGCTCAAAGCCAAAAAAGCCCGCACTCGTCTTGGGCTGTGCGGGCACCGATGACTCAAAGGGCATTTGTGTGGCACAGGCAGGTGAGAGCCCGGATCTGCTCCAGCACGTTTTTTGGAGCATCGCCCCCAGACGTGTTTTCCCTTATCAGATGAGAAACTGATTTCTACTTTTTGCTGTTGGGGTTTGTACACAGGTATCCACAAGATTGGTGATTCTTGCCCTGCTGACCCACTCTTTGGATCTGCTTTTTCTAATAACCCCCACTTTATTTCGTGTCCTCATGTATTTCCTTTTTTTTCCCTTTTCTCCCAGGAGTTAATGTAACTCAGCCATAAAAACTGACTTGGAGATGAAACTTGGCATTTAAGGTCCCAGCCCAGGAGCAAATGAAGTTACCAGTTATAAACACACACCAAAATCTGTTTGGACATGCTGAAATTACAGGAGCAGAGGATAAAAAGGATCCAAGATGTTTTTTTTTTTTTGTTTTAACTTCTACAGCTCCGCGTGAGTGTCAGTTTGCAGCCGCTTGCCTGATGCAAGATGGGTCCTCTTGGTGTTTTTCCTCTTCTTACAATTAAAGTCAATGAACAACGCATCACTCTGTGCCAGGGAAGAGGCAGGGGTCCCAAGCTGGTCCATACCGGGATCCTGCAGGGTTCCCAGCTGTGTACCTCTCACGTAACCACCTGTGTGTGGGTCTGCCCAGAAGGAAAGGCAGGGTCTGTGCCCTGGCAGACATGCACAGCAAGAGTTGTAAGAGAAATCAGGTTTTAGGGCCTTTCCAGGGCCTCTCCTGTGTGGCTTGAGATACTACAGTGACAGGTACGAGATAGAGCGATAAGTGCACGCAGGTGATAGACAGGGATATGGCAATGCAAGATAAGACGCTTCATTTTTATAGGAGGAGGTGCTAGATTGCTAATATTTATGACAGGAGACGCTTTGCCAATTAAAGAATAAATCACAGCAGATAAGAGGCTCGGAAGGGCTCCACGGCTGGATCCACTGCACAGCCAGGTGATGGTTGGCAGCGGCAGCACACCGGTGTGTTCTGGCAACTTCTCCCTGCGTGTGTGTTGGAAACTGGGATGGTGATGGGTGCCCTGGCTCTCCCAGCTACTCCCTGATGTAGGAGAGCTGGGCTCTGTGCTGGGTGTTATCATGCCAGCAGAAACCCCCAGCAGTTGTCCCCGGTGTCATTTCAGGCTTCCTGCGTGACCGTGTTGCTCCCCACCATGTGTGAGCAGCTGCAGCCGTGGACCCAGCCTGTTTGTTATGCGTGTTACGGCCGTCGAGAGTGAGGGTCGATATGAGGTTTAATATGCTTCATGCATAGTGGAGCCGCTTTGGTCCATCAAGTCACTAATACACATCCTTACAGGGCTGAGTATCATTTATTAAACCTGGAGGCATGCCGGGGAGGGTGGGGGCCAGGGCCCTGGATGCTCTGGGAAGCCGTTGGCAGTGACGGTGGGGTGGTACCTGCTATGCTCAGGAGGTGAGAGTTTGCAGACAAACTGCCCAGCCACAGAGAGTTATTTGTCCTGCCTCATTTATTAAATAAATTGCACTTTGAACATCGGCCACTGCGTGACACATCCCGAGGACATGGACAGTGGCGGTGTCACTGGCTGCTCTAAGGCTGGGAGACAGCTGAGATTGCTCAGCATCGCTCAAAGAACCCCCCATTTTCCCAAGGCTGTCACTGCAGCACTCCACACCTCCTTTTTTCTTTTTCCCCCTTTTTTTCTTTTCTATTCTCTTTTTTTCTTTTTAATTTTTTCTTTCTTCTTTCTTTTTTCCTTTCTTTTTTTTAATTTTTAATTTTTTTTCCTTTTTCAATTTTTTTAAATTTTTTTTTCTTTTTCCCCCCCCATCACTTTAA